>APFE031570317.1:108265-146419 GCA_000404065.3 Pinus taeda
ATTAATTAGTATTAATATTTATTAATTAATTCCTCGATGGGAGTGAGGAACCCTGCGCATAACGCATCACGTCGCTTATGTTTGTAAACAATTGGAATAAGGGTGGAGGGTCGACCTCCCCGCCCTCCCAAATCACCTGGTGTATAGAGGAGAGTTATGGCGTCTGTGTGAAATACCTTAGTGCCTCAATTAGTGTAGGAGGCAATGATGTAAGACACATAATGGGTTATGGCCAATTCATTTGTGTTGGAGTTTCAATACAGTTTCACATTTTTTGTTGGTATTCTACTTGCCAGGGAAGGAAGCGTCGCTGATTTTTCTGGGCATGGTGGCAACCCCAGAGTTACTTCCCAAACTCTTGGCTCTGCAGGTTAGTATCCTTCCTGTTCCAGGGGTGGTATCTCATGTTTTTCTGCGGATGCACAATGCGACTTTCAGATGTGCCAACTAGTTTGTATCTATGGTTCATTTGGAAATTGGAAGTTGTGGGTTATTAGTTTCTTGGAGGTTGGTGGAGGCAGTAGAGTTGGTAGTGCTTCTGGGAGTGGTGGCGGCTCTGTGCGTGGCGCTCCTTCGTAGGCTATTAGGCCAATAATTGGTCTGCTCTACTTCTAACTGTATGGTTTTCTATGTGTTTGAGGGTGAAGGGAGTCGAGTCCTTAAAGGTTGTCATGGTTGCCTGTTGTTGGTGCGGTTGGGGAGGTGATCCTTAGAGCGATTTAGGCAGGGTAGGGTATTGCTAAGCCCTTCTTCTTCTGAATTTTCAAAATTACAGTGAGTTTATGTGTTAAAGCTTAGGGTTGCAAGATTGGTGGGGTGGCGGAAATCTGGTAGGTGCATGTTGCTACTTCAGGGAGGGAAGTGCTAGCTCTTAACCCTACCTGGGTGGCTTGCAGTTTCAGCCTTGGGCGAGGTGGGCTTGGTGGTCAGGGGTCGAGTGTGTTTGGAAGGTTGTCGGTGGTTCCTGGGTTCTTGACTCTGGTATCGATAATGTCATTGTTGTTCTAGCCAGTATGTGCTCATCTCCACGGTGACGACGATCCTCCCTCCCAGCAAAGCCTAGCTTGGCTAGATGGGGGGACCCATAAATGAAAATATAACCATTGGACCTAGGAGAGGAGGCGTATGGGGCTCGTCGGGGTGGTAAGATAGCGGGGCACTCCCGGTGGAGGGTGGCTGGTGTGCAAGGTGGTCGTGGAGGTGGAAAATCGGTGACAAAATCAATGACGCAACATGGGGGCAGTCACAATAACCACAATAGAGCGGTGGTGTGCAACGTGGCGGCATGGGAAGGCATGAGTTTGCAGGGCGTTCGACACCTAGTGCGAGGGGAATTAAACATTATTGTTTGGAGAATTTTCGTGCGCTGATACAATCCCTACTAGAGCAGTTGGAAACGACTGAATGGATTCGAAGAGAGGAGCATGTTGAACTAGTAGCCACCTTGGACATAATGCACTACTTTCAGTGCCACGTTCGAGAACGAGTGGTGGTGGTCTGGCATGGATAGAACCTGCTATCGGAGAAGATGGAGTCCTGGATGGCTCACTTCGAAGGGCATTTCCAATGCTCCTTCTTTCTTTCATCTCCTCCTGGGATAGCCCCAGACAATCGAACTTCTATCACGTCGGATGACTAGCATGACTACAAGTGTTCTCTTTGTGTTACTTGTCTTCTGGTGTCTTTGGCATTCTCGGTTATGGACGATGTCTTTAGTCTCCTTTTTGTTTTTTTGTCATATGCTGCAAATGGTGGTCAACAAACCTGGTTGGGGTGAGCCCACCTGTTTTTTTTAATCCTGATGTACATCTTTTTTGACGAATAAATAGAATTTCGGATTACAAAAATAAACAAATTATTAGTTAATGATGATATTTAATCTATTAATTAAATTTAATAACATTAATAATAATAATATTGACCATGCTTGAATAATAACATTAATAATATTAATAAACAATAATATAATTAATTAAGCAAAGTCCTCAAGAAAATCACATAAGAAAAATTTTTGCCCACGGTTCCAAACAACAACGGGTTCATCATAGAATGATATGAACCACACCTGTTGCTCGAAGTGTTGCCAAAAATTTCTCTCATATGATTTTACCGAACACTTGCTAATTCATTATGATCGCAGAAGCTCGATACAGAAAACATTGATCATATTATATTTTTAGAAATTAAAGATAGTAATTAATAATATTATAAATAAATAACAATAGCAACTGCAAGGGAGCGCATCATAGGAGGAGATGGTGTCCTGTGCACACATTCTGTAGCCATGGGGGAAGTGTCTCAAACAGTGGCTCGAGGGGCCAAAATAGGAGTACGGTCTGGGAGGGAAACTGGTTGACCCTTTGTGGTTACTGGAGCGCTCAGAGGATTAGGAGATTTTTTGACCACAGGGCATTCCTTGAAAATATGCCCCACTTTATAACATCTTCTGCATCAAAACGAGACTCGTTCATAGCCCAAAATTTGAACCTGAGTGAAATGCCTCCACTGTAATGTGATTTTTTCCTCCAAACCCTTGTGAGTATTCAAATGAACCAGAATGTAGGCTAGCGTTCAATTCTTGGTCTGGATGTATGATTTGTCGTAGTCAAGGTAGGTGCTGAGCGTATTCCCAATCCTGACGAAAGCATCCTCTGACCAATACTGAAGTGGGAGTCCTGGTAAACGAACCCAGAGTGGTCCAGCCCCAATCTGTTTCCTTTCCGGATCAAACAAAGGACTCCATCACTTGAGGAGGACCAGAGCCATCTCTATATGCCAATATCAAGTCAGTACCAGATCTGTATATTCCTCCTTTGAAAAATGCAGAGCAAACCACCCGCATGGGAGGATCTGAACCTCTGGTAGTTCCTTGAGGGTATTGCCCCAAATTTCATGTACCCAGAGGGTCAATCTCTTTGCCGAATAATCCCTACCACGGACATGCCCAACCAAAACAGAGCTAGCCTTATTCGCGACTACACCCATTGATATACCCTCACTGAAACGAATGGTGAAATCCTTTGACGAAGCCTTCACGCACTTAACTCTCCTCTTACCAGTCCAGGGCGTAGATGGATGATCTTGAAGCGGGTCAGAAGAAGTGTGCTTGTCCTATTGAAATTGTGATGTCAGTTTAACCCTAATCACAAGTGTTTCGAAGCATCTAGACCGGGAATTTGCAGTAGAAATTGACGGGTTGGAGCCAAGATTTGAAGGGCCCCCAACTGTCTGATATGTAGCATCCATCCTCGCTTGGTCCAGAGGCAGTGGAGAGCTAGACAGGTGAAGAATGTCGTCCAGAGGGTTTGGCTCGAATGAGGGCGAGGGTGGTGAGATTGCGGCGAGCAGGTGTAGTTTACTAGGGGAGAGCGACGGACAATCCAGTGTAGGTGAGTCAATAGAGAGGGTGCCAAAATGAAGAGAGGATGCAGTGAGGCCAAGGTGGGTGACCACCGGGGCGGAGTAGGACGGAGCAAATACGGAAAGCGGAGGGGAACCAGAAACCATCGGGAAAGTGTTAAGGCTTCCAAAAATAGGTTGATCGGGAAATGGGTCCGATGAGTAGTCCACCTCCTTTTAGTCCATGACTTCTTCCATGTTCAACAGGGAAAATGACACTGTGACTGCTAGCGACAGAAGGTAGCATTGAAGGGAAACGAACACAGTCGGTTTAGCCAGCCGGAGGTCTGCGGGTTAGTCGGTGTGCGTGCAGTAAAACTAAGGAAAATTACCCTAAGGCCTTGCTAGGCAGGATATTCGGGAGCTCCACCATCCTTCCTCGAGCAACCCAACTACGATTGGAACTTCGAATTTTCATGTATTGATTGATTGAAGCCTATGTATTAAATTTATCTACTTCGTTTCACATAGGAAGATATGTATTGCAGAAATATCACTGGCTCGATGCATTAGATTCTTTTGTTGTTTTTATCCAGCTCTCAAAAAAATTATAATTATAATGCATGTTATTTGAAATCAATTGTCTCCCATCAAAGGGACATTATTATCATCCATCGAATATTGAAACTGATGTATTCTTGGGCTGGCACTAATTGCAAGAGAATCCATTGCCCTAAAGTGACTCACCACCTCATCAAATCCCACTATCATCTTCTCGTGAAGGGAAGAGGCATTTTAATCGAACACGACAAGCTGAAGAGGCATGGGGAATTGGTTTAAATATCAGAGCAAAGGGAACACAAGGGGGCATTATTCAGTTTTGATTATTCATAGGGATTTGAAACAACATGCATTGTGATCATCACAATGGTCTTGTTTGTTGATTAAGGTGCACAATTAAGTCTCTCTTTCCTTGGACCTTCGATTAAGAGAGTTACTTTTCGATTAGGAGAGTTACTTTTCAATTGGCCTATCGTTGGGAGGAGAGCGGGAGTCTCTCTAAAGTTACTTTTAAATTGGCCTATGGTTAGGAGGAGAGCGGGAGTCTCTCTTTCAGTCATTAGATAGATTATTCATATGAGTAAGATGATCCATACGGGTTGGTTTATTTCAGTTAGTCTCTCCGTGAATTATGTGTGAACACATAAATTTATGCATATTCATGAGAAACAATCTGTCTAAGATGTCTGGTGTGATTTTGAATGTCTTATTTATTATGAAATTTAGAATCTGTCGCTTACCTCACATATTGAGAAAAAATCTGTACTATGTCTCACGCATAATGTGTCTAGTGCATTTAATAAGTACTGTGATCATGAGAATTCAAGACATATTAATCCTTGTAGTATTTTATACAATGTAATAGGGAGAATAATTTTCATTTTATGACTGTGTATTGATGTGCACAAAGGCCATATTTGCTATATGTTAAACATTTTACGTGTACCTTCTAGCTTTGTTGTCTTCACGACTTTTGTTTTATTCGCTTGAATGGAGAGTAGAGAGTTGGCAGAGCGTGCCACTGATGAGTTTCTTAGTGGCTCCATGTTTGCATCGTAACAATGGTACAACTTAGTATCGTTTTATTTGTTTTCGGTGTTTATTGGTGTCCATGATTTGAACCCGTCACTCTGACCATAAACACCCAGTTATAATAATGTTAATTTTCGGGACACTCAAACATTGCTGTTTTATTGTGATTTTACTATCCAATTTGTACACCGGTAGAGCCGCTGGGAATAAATTGGATGACATATAGTGGATATATGTATATTCTTGTGAGCATTTATATATTTGACACACATATATAATGACTTATATTGCACGTCTGTTTGATTTATGGATAATGACCTCTTTATATATATATAAGAGAGAGCGTGAGAGTATGTACTCTCTAATAAAAGTAGTTTCTTTCTTGTTAGTCCCTGCCCTCCGGGCCTGGCAGGGACTATAGCAACCGGTTTTGGTCGGTTGGCAATAGTTTGGCACGGTTACCCAGGTTCATAAGTAAACACATTTTAACTTAACCCAAAGTTTGCTGCCATAAAATATGTTTCCCGATGCTTCTCGATGCTGTTAACCAATGAAATCAACGCTCATCTTATTTGGCCTCAGTACGAGGTATGCGGCCTGAAAACTTAGGGAAATGTTCGAGAACGCACTTGGTTAATTAGTTCAGCTTCGACTCCCTGAAGTAATGCTATCTTTGGGTAGCATTAGTTGGCTAACATTTAATGTTAACCAATTAACATTACTGAGAAATAGGGTTATTAAACCGGGAATAGGGTTATTAAACCGGGGCGTGTCAATTTGCATGTATGCTTCGGTGTCTGCTTAGGTGTCTTCATGTTCTGCGGTTGAACTTAGTATTTATATGCCAGGCCAAACTGGTTGCCTCCAGCGGGAACTGATTCCCTGTCAATCCTTGTCAAGGTCCTCTGCGGGAACCGAGCGGCCAAGGTCGTCGAGCAGCTCTGCGGGAACCGAGCAGCCAAGTAAGTACCCTGTTACCTGCAATTAGAATTTTAATATCTTACTTAGTGATTCATATTACAAAGCTGTAAGGCAAATCTTAACCTGACCATGCCTGCAGGTAGAGCAGCTCTGCGGGAACCGAGCAGCCAAGTAAGTACCCCGTTACCTGCAATTAGAATTTTAATATCTTACTTAGTGATTCATATTACAAAGCTGTAAGGCAAATCTTAACCTGACCATGCCTGACCATACCTGCAGGTGGGAATAATTTCCAAGCGTAATTAGGCAGAAAAATTCTTAGTTTTGCTTTCAGGGAAGTTATTGTTGTTCATGTTCTTGTTATCGCTCAGAGCAGACAACAAGCAGGCCTATCAATTACTTTTCTATCCCTATTTCACACTTTGCTTTCTTTTAATTTCCCGAACTTTACTATTTCCATGTCAACTTTCAATATTTGGAATCAAAGAGTCATTCTAACATATATCCCTGGTTATTCGCTAGAGTCTAATGTCATTATAAGTTTCACTGAGTAATGAGTTCTAAATATATAACCCTGTAGTATAGTAAAGTATACCTGGGTACTTGCTATAGTCTAATATATGAGGCGTGTTAGTGTGGTAATTTGCAGCCGTCTCACAGAAATGGTTGGCTATGTCATATCTCTGATTTCAATAGCAATAAACATACAATTAATTATTCTTCACAGCAGAAGACAGGTTCCCTAAGCAAATAATTTGATAAAGATATGGGAGAAAACCTGAGGCGGCTTCAAAGCTTTGGCTGTCGAAACACCTGGTACGTCAAGCTGATAAAACTTCCTCAACTTTGCTGCTATTTGGGCAGATATTTCAGGACACTTTAATTCAGGCGCTGACAATGTCTACAGCAATTCATAAAAAATAAAAAAGAAGTCAGAACAAAGTAATTTTGATCAGAAGATTTCCAATCAGCATAGAAAAGAAACAGCAGCGCGAGAAGTCCAACACAAGACGGTTTATAAAAGAAACTTATGGCTTCTTTCTCAAAAAGGCACAATCACGCAGGAACAATGCAGCTGAATACATTTGCATTATCCAACAGAATTTAAACACTTCTGCGCTTAAATTAAAAAACAAAAAACCAGATTCAAGTGATTTTTATCCGTCCTGGCGAAATGGCCGCCTCTGTAGACAGCGCCATTAAAACATCTGCAATTCTAGACAAAGAACCGAATAAATAAAATTACCCTTGCGTTGAGGAACTCTTCGCGACCTGTGGTTTTGGGTAAAACATCTGCAATTCTAGACAAAGAACCGAATAAATAAAATTACCCTTGCGTTGAGGAACTCTTTGCGACCTGTGGTTTTGGGGGAAACAGAACTCTACCAATTCCCTGGACTGAAATCCTGCCACGAACACCACAGTCTCATCTGCTTCATCTGCTTCCTGAGAAGTTATCCTGTGTGGAACCCTGAGCGTATCATACTTTATCTTCCCGAACCTCCTCACGGCATTATACATGCTCTCCTCGGTCTGATAGTCGGTAATAATGTGGTAATACAGTATATTTTCCGGGGCTCTGGGCTCACTGAGCTGCTCCGTTGTGAGTTTGTGCCTCTGGACGCAGAAATTGATTTATAACAAGAACGATGGCAATCGTTCTTACATGCTGCTTGACACCTGCAATGCAGAAAACAACACCTGCTCCCTGGCCACGCGCAAGCCACCCAAAGTCAATGTAATTGTATGATGGTACACATAGAAGATGGGACGAGACTCACCTGCCTTTCGTTTAGTGGATAAAAAGCATAGTGTATATCATATTAATTAAAAATGGGATTTGGTTTTTGTGCTCAATTGTGCTAGTTATAAATATATAACCATCCACGACCTTAACGGGAAACTTTTTTATTAAGGTGATCAAATGATACCGATATACTAATATATTTCAACAAATGGATAAATTAATATGCAAGGAATTATATATGAATGAATGTATAAGTTCGAGATTTGATAACTTTGATTAATTATCTAAAATATCAAAAAGCAAATAAATTGTCACAACTGTATTATATTCGACTTATCATTTACTTGTACTTTATTTTGGTTGCGCACGACGACATTGTTATTTTCCAGAATTTAAAATTAACGCTCTCTGAATTAATAAATAAATAAAGGTGGTCCTTTATGAATAAAAGTTTTACATATTAATTTAATTTAATATAATACAAATAATATCTTTCGTACTAAACGTGAGACCCGACCATATAAAATATAAACCCATTTCTGCAAAGTCACGGGACTCTGAATCCGACGACAGACCCAATAAATTAAGTCGCTTTCGATTTCAATTATTGATTTCTGTGAAATAATTAACAAGTTTACTTCATAAATCCACGCTAGATTGTACTCAAATTGCCTGCTTGTTCCACCCAATTCCAGCGTTCCCCGTTCTGTTCAATGAGGTAGATCCAATGGCAGAGCTGAAGATTTTCACTGGGGGCACTGAATTCCTGAAAAAACTGCAACGGATCTGCATGATGTGTGTAGCTCCCGTGTCAGAAAACAGGACTCGAAGACATGGTCACATGGAGATGGGCGCTTAGTTCGCTTAGAGAAGGAGCTTATTGGGCCGTGTTGTAGGCTTTTCCAGGAGAAGAAATCATGGAACTCTGTTGTGAGCATGTCACCGCATTACCGTTCATCACCGCATTACCGTTCATCTACAAGTCTCAACGCCGATTTTGAGAGCCCATTTGCTGTGGGTATGTGACCACATTGTCATTGATCTTTAAACCCAAACCCAGATTACAAGGGTACATTTGCTGTCAGCATGTGACCACATTGGCATTCATCTACAAGCCCAATCTCAGGTATTAAGAACCCATCTAATGTGAGATCTATGTTTATGTGCAGTATATGTTAGACCCACTTTTGCAGTGACTGCAATGATGTGCTGTTGTGTGAGCAACGCTTCTGTGTGGTTAGTGCAACAGTGGAGCTTGGAGGTATGAACAGCGGAGGATGCATTTGGATTGAGATTGATCATGGGAAACTGTGGAACAAGAGAGGAGTCTGCTGTCACCAGTATTGTTCCCATAGCTAAACCAGGTAAGCACAGCTGATGCTTTTCTTTACTTCTTGTGTTTGCCCATGAGTTGTTGCTGAGGTGCTGTGTAAGCACCTCAAAATATGCAGGTTCGACCATATGCAGGTTCGACCAGGTTCGACATCAGAAGGTTCTCAAAATATGCAAATTAAACCGGCCCCGATGCAAGGCATCAATTATGAAGTTGCAGGTTCGACCATACCAGACTGTAGGCATGCTTGTGGAGCTTGCTCGCCATGTAGAAGAGTAACAGTAAGCTTCAAATACTCCACTGTAGAGTCATGTCCTGTCTCCTATCGCTGTATGTGCAAGGGCAAGGTTTTTCATGTTCCTTCAGCACATCCAAAACCATAACAACTTTGCTTTCGTGTATGCTGTCAACCACCCTTTGTATTATAATTTGGAATGAACATATGACTTATTTCTGGTTTTTTAATGGCAGTTGTCGCTTTGTATTTCCGTGTTACAATGGTTTGCCATGTAGAGTTTCTCGGCAGCGACAACACGAGAATCATTAGCGGCCACAGGAGAAACAGCAGGTGCAGCAGTAAAATGAGCAGCACTGATCCCTGCACAGGGGAGGCTGCTGGACCAGCTAGGCAGGGACTAGCTGCCATGCAGCCTCTCTTGTTATTTTAAGTAACGTATATTGACTTGTATGAATATACGTTTGATTCAATTTGTACAATTGGTGTTGAAGAATGACATAAACAAAATATAAGATAAGAGTGTATACTTCCATTGCATTATCGTGTTGATAAATTGAAAGAAGATAAAGTATGTATATGGTTCTCACTTTTGATGGGAAACATGCCTCTTGTGATGGTGGAAGTATGTCTCTTGTAAAGGTTGTGACATTGATTTCAATAAACACTTGTACTATAACTAATTCACATAACATGCATAGTGATGTGTGGTTTGATGGTAAGTTTACTTGGGCGAAGCCTAGGAGACCATAGTTCAAATCTCATTGAGTACACTGGCCTGCTGTGGTGGATGATCGAGAAGCAAATTCCCCAACCTCGCTTTGGCGGCACGAGAGTCTCACTTTGCTAAAACCATGGGATCTTAGTATATCGACTTGCAGGTAGTTGGATGTACTCTTGGTGTTATAATGGTAGCTATGAGGATTGATCCTAGGTCTCCCATAGATTAGGACTGGAAGTTACCGATTCACCATGTGGTTAAAAAAAAAAAAACTATTTCACACAACATTGGATAACACACACACACACACACACACACACACACACAAATATATATAAGTGATGTAACATCCCGTTGAAATTGTCTTATGTTTCAAGTTTATATTTCTGCAGATTTTGGTGTGTGTTAAATCATGGGATAATGCATGTTGTAACAATATGTATCTTCCATTAAAGAAAATCTAAACTAATTCTTTGTTTTGAGTTTTAAACACCAGGGTTTTAAATGGGTTTGCTTGAAGATAAATTTGGGACTCATTGCATCTGCATGTTTGTACTGACTGATTGTAGTCTAGGGTGAATCTTGAAATGTAATGATGCAATAAATGATAAACACTCTTAGAATGAAATACAATTGTTGCACTAAATCATTTTCTATTTTAAGGTTTTTAGTATTGATTTTAGTGCAGATTTTATGGCATTGTTATGATCTCAGATTGCACATAATTTCAAGGATTGAAACTGTGGAACATTGATGCATATTACAAATTGTGGCCAACTCTTGTACTTTGGTTATTTATTGATTACACAAATCAATGACTCATAATTGACACTCTTTACACTGTATAAATGTTGCACTAATCATCGTTGAAAGTTGCTCAACACACGTTGATAGTTGTAGCTTGGAATTGTGGTTCTTTTTTTTTTCTCTTTCATTTTATGTATATTGGTTGGGTAACTGTATCTTGATCCTGCATTGGCATAAGCCTAATTTTGACACTCTCGAAATTATAGTGTATAGTTAGTCATAAAAAAATTAAAGCTAAAATGTTAGTAACAATTTCCACAACCATAATAATTCAAAGGATGTGGTAGGAAGTGTTACACATTCCAATTCTATGCACCTCTGTTATTACTTGTTTTCCTTAACAAATTCGCGTTCCTCTTGCATAACATTGATTTGCAAGAATAATATCTGTTGAAACATAGATTAATCGTTAGTCCTTACAATCCAAACTCCAAAAATTGAAGAGAAAAAATCAAGTTCTAGGGAGTTCTTGTGATTGACAAAGAGTAGATATAATTAAATGTGGTTGACTAGCTGCCAATTTAAATTGAGTTCTGTCAATTAGATTATCCCTCTTGTAATTTTCCCACGTGCCAATCCCTCTTTGTCCATTTCATATTTAGTTTACATGTTTCCCATTTGATGTGAATGGTCTAGAATCCATAAAACAATCATAATTCTTACATAGGACCATATTGACAAGAGAAAGATCAACTAGCACCAAAACAACATGTACATAATTCCAAATCAATTTGGCATTGACTTTCTTTTCCCCTTCAGGATTAGGATTTGATGGTCTTGTTGGAGAGTTCCTCAAATGTGTGGGAGGCAATTTAAGTGCCCCAGGAATCATCTTGAGTGAGAAAAAACACACTTAAACGACCTAGATGGTAGCCCAACTCTAAATCTTGATACCAAACTCATAAAATTGGAGAAAGAAACCTGGAAAATACTCATTATTGAAAATGTATTGTTCTTTAGAAGAGATAGGAAAAAACATTGTTTGATTCCCCAAGAAACTTCTGGCTTGTTTGAAAAATACATCCTACTAAGAACTATAGGTTTGCATAAGAACTAAGACACCATTCATTATACTATCCTATCCTACTTTGAGAAAGAACATTCTCCTTCAAGTGTACGAGACTTCCATTGAAACCATGTGCATAACGAGACAACAATTGCACTCATACTCAAGTCAGGAAGATAAGCTTCAATGTATACCAGAGCATGAGAGACCATCTACTTTAGATGATGTGGCATCAAGAGTTGTTAAGGAAGAGAGTGGTAAGTTTGGCTTAATGATTTTATAGAACCAATGCTTGATGTAGTCACAATGCTCTTGAATCTCTTTCTCATTTGGTCCATGCTACATGTCAACTTTTGTCAAGCCATACCAATATTTTTTCCATTAGATGGATGGTATCTTGAGTACATGGTGGATCTAGGCATGTTAGGAACTCCTCGATCCCGGGTTTGAATGACTGCTCTTCATCAGATTCGACCCATGATTATTTAGCCCCCACAGAAGATTAACATGAATGATCAAAGAAGGCTTCTGAATCTTTTAGTAGAGGTTATCCCCACAAAATATTAACACGAATGATCAAAGAAGGCTTCTGGATATTTTAGTAGAGGTTACTCATTAATATCTCGTTCTTCTACTACTTTTGGAGGGGAAAATATGTTCTTGATTTCTTCCGAGATTTGTTTTTCTCGAGATGTGGAGAGTTTTCAAGTTGTTGCTAGAATTTGAGAGATCTCCTAAAGGATCATCCTTTGAATTATTGATCAATCCTGAGCTCTTCTTGATGGTTCATAATTCTCTATCTAACACATGGATTAGCACGTGGGGGTTCTTACAACACCCAAATAAAAAATTCTTAAAAAAATAAATGAAATATACAAAAGAAAAAAATTCAAAGAAAAAATGGTCATGTACTTCGATCCTCTCACACTAATGAGACATGTTGTCATCAGTTATTTGTTCATCATGAATTAGATCTTACTTTCCATGAATCAAACTAAAAATAAGAAACACTTGCATAAAAACACACCAAACCAACACGACAAGGATTTGGAGAAACCCATTAAAGTAGATGTGACAGGCTAGGAACCTTTTCATATATTTTGAAACAAGAGTGTCTTTGTGTCTTACTGATTCTCCTCCCCCAAGTCACGAGTATTAGAAAAAACAAGAAAAAAACTAAGCTACAAATTCTCTAATCCCTTTTTAGCACCTCCTTGGAAACGACACCAAAAATATTGGGGAAAATATATGTATTATATTACCAACATTTAATTATCGAACCAAGATCATAATTCTTGGAGATGCAAGCAAAATATATGTGAGATTAAATCCTAATCTAATCTAATCTAATCTAATGTCAGAAATCACTACTAAAAATTAACATGTACATGACATATTCATGAAAGAAAAGAATGAATGCAATTAAACATTAACTGAGTGACTAAAGATTGCCTGCCAGTCCTTGTCTCAAATCACTGGTACAACCCCAAAATACAATATTTCACTTCACAAGATAATGTTCATGCATTCAATATTAGGCCAGACTTGAAGAAGCAAAGGATTCTAGTTTTGGTGGTTAGTTTCTCGAAATCAAATATTGAAATTTAAAAATAGATCATTAAAACATAAAATATTATGAATACATAGAAAATAATATAATTAGCCTAACCTAAACTCAAAAAAAAATAAAAAGGCAGGGCATCACCCAACATTGAGGGATCCTTCTCAAACTGAGTAATGCTAGCAAGACCAATCAGAGTGAGTAATGCTAGCAAGACCTTCTAGCTTTTGTTGTCTTCACGACTTTTGTTTTATTCGCTTGAATGGAGAGTAGAGAGTTGGCAGAGCGTGCCACTTATGAGTTTCTTAGTGGCTCCATGTTTGCATCGTAACAATGGTACAACTTAGTATCATTTTATTTGTTTTCAGTGTTTATTGGTGTCCAGGTAAAATACCTGTTCATGATTTGAACCCGTCACTCTGACCATGAACACCCAGTTATAATAATGTTAATTTTCGGGATACTCAAACATTGCTGATTTATTGTGATTTTACTATCCAATTTGTACACCTGTAGAGCCGCTGGGAATAAATTGGATGACATATAGTGGATATATATATATATTCTTGTGAGCATTTATATATTTGACACACATATATATAATGACTTATATGGCACGTCTGTTTGATTTATGGATAATGACCTTTTTATATATATATATATATAAATATAAAAGAGAGAGCGTGAGAGTATGTACTCTCTAATAAAAGTAGTTTCTTTCTTGTAGTAACATATATTGACTTGTATGAATATACGCTTGATCCAAATTGTACAATTGGTGTTGAAGAATGACATACACAAAATATAAGATAAGAGAGTATACTTCCATTGCATTAAAGTAGTTTCTTTCTTGTTAAGTAACATATATTGACTTGTATGAATATACGCTCGATCCAAATTATAAGATAAGAGAGTATACTTCCATTGCATTAAAGTAGTTTCTTTCTTGTTAAGTAACATATATTGACTTGTATGAATATACGCTTGATCCAAATTGTACAATTGGTGTTGAAGAATGACATACACAAAATATAAGATAAGAGAGTATACTTCCATTGCATTATCGTGTTGATAAATTGAAAAAACATAAAGTATGTATATGGTTCTCACTTTCGATGGGAAGCATGCCTCTTGTAAAAGCCGTGGCATTAATTTCAATAAACACTTGTACTATAACTAATTCACATAACATGCATAGTGATGTGTGGTTTGATGGTAAGTCTACTTGGGCAAAGTTTGGGAGACCATAGTTCAAATTTCATTGAGTACACTGGCCTGCTGTGGTGGATGCTCGAGAAGCAGATTCCCCACCCCCGCCTTGGCGGCACGTGAGTCTCACTTTGCTAAAACCATAGGATCTTAGTATATCGACTTGCAGGTAGTTGGATGTACTCTTGGTGTTATAGTGGCAGCTATAGATTAGGACTCGAAGTTACCGATTCACCATGTGGTTAAAAAAAAAAGACTATTTAACACAACATTGGATAACACTGCCTCTCTCTCTCTCTCTCACACACACACACACACACACATAAGTGATGTAACATCCCGTTGAAATTGTCTTCTGTTTCAAGTTTATATTTCTGCAGATATTGGTGTGTGTTAAATTATGGGATAATGCATGTTGTAACAATATGTATCTTCCATTAAAGAAAATCTAAACTAATTCTTTGTTTTGAGTTTTAAACACCAGGGTTTTAAATGGGTTTGCTTGAAGAGAAATTTGGGACTCATTGCATCTACATGTTTGTATTGACTGATTGTAGTCTAGGGTGAATCTTCAAATGTAATGATGCAATAAATGATAAACACTCTTAGAATGAAATGCAATTGTTGCACTAAATCATTTTCTATTTTAAGGGTTTTAGTATTGATTTTAGTGTAGATTTTATGGCATTGTTATGATCTCAGATTGCACATAAGTTCAGGGATTGAAATTGTGGAACATTGATGCATATTACAAATTGTGGCCAACTCTTGTACTCTCATTATTTATTGATTACACAAATAAATGACTCATAATTGACACTCTTTACACTGTATAAACGTTGCACTAATCATCGTTGAAAGTTGCTCAACACACGTTGATAGTTGTAGCTTAGAATTGTGGTTATTTTTTTTTCTCTTTCATTTTATGTATATTGGTCGGGTAACTGTATCTTGATCTTGCATTGGCATAAGCCTAATTTTAACACTCACAAAATTATAGTGTATAGTTAGTCATAAAAAAATTAAAGCTAAAATGTTAGTAACAATTTCCACAACCATAATAATTCAAAGGGTCTGGTAGGAAGTGTTACACATTCCAATTCTATGCACCTCTATTATTACTTGTTTTCCTTAACAAATTCGTGTTGCTCTTGCATAACATTGATTTGCAGGAATCATATCTATTAAAACATAGATTAATCGTTAGTTCTTACAATCCAAACTCCAAAAATTGAAGAGAAAAAATCAGGTTCTAGAGAGTTCTTGTGATCGACGAAGAGTAGATATAATTAAATGAGGTTGACTAGCTGCCAACTTAAAGTGAGTTCTGTCAATTAGATTATTCCTCTTGTAATTCTCCCATGTGCCAATCCCTCTCTGTCCATTTTATATTTAGTTTACATGATTCCCATTTGATGTAAATGGTCCAGAATCCATAAAACAACCATAATTCTTACATAGGACCATATTGACAAAAGAAAGATCAACTAGCACCAAAACAACATGTACATAATTCCAAATCAATTTTGCATTGACTTTCTTTTCCCCTTCAGGATTAGGATTTGATGGTCTTGTTGGAGAGTTCCTCAAATGTGTGGGAGGCAATTCAAGTGCCCTAGGAATCATCTTGAGTGAGACAAAGCACACTTAAATGACCTAGATGGTAGCCCAACTCTAAATCTTGATACCAAAATCATAAAATTGGAGAAATAAAGTTGGAAAATGCTCGTTATTGAAAATGTGTTGTTCTTCAGAAGAGATAGGAAAAAACATTGTTTGATTCCCCAAGAAACCTCTGGCTTGTTTGAAAAATACATCCTACTAAGAACTATAGGTTTGCACAAGAACTAAGACACCATTCATTATACTATCCTATCCTACTTTAAGAAAGAACATTCTCCTTCAAGTGTAAGAGACTTTCAGTGAAACCATGTGCATAACGAGACAATAATTGCACTCATACTCAAGTCAGGAAGATAAGCTTCAATGTGTACCAAAGCATGAGAGACGATCTACTTTAGATGATGTTGCATCAAGAGTTGTTAAGGAAGAGAGTGGTAAGTTTGGCTTAATGATTTTATAGAACCAATATTTGATGTAGTCACAATGCTCTTGAATCTCTTTCTCATTTGATCCATGCTACATGTCAACTTTTGTCATCCCATACAAATATTTTTTCCATTAGATGGTTGGTATCTTGAGTACATGGTGGATCTAGGCATGTTAGGAACTCCTCGATCTTAGGTTTGGATGACTTCTCTTCATCATATTTGACCCATGATTATTTAGCCCCCACAGAAGATTAACACGAATGATCAAAGAAGGCTTCTGAATCTTTTAGTAGAGGTTATCCCCACATAAGATTAACACAAATAATCAAAGAAGGCTTTAGGATCTTTTAGTAGAGGTTACTCATTAATATATCATTCTTCTACTACTTTTGGAGGAGAAAATATGTTCTTGATTGCTTCCAAGATTTGTTTTTCCCGAGGTGTGGAGAGTTTTCAAGTTGTTGCTATAATTTGAGAGATCTCCCAAAGGATCATCCTTCGAACTCTTGATCAATCCTGAGCTCTTCTTTCTAGTTCATAATTCTCTATCTAACACATGGATTAGAACGTGGGGATTCTTACAACACCCAAATAAAAAATTCTTAAAAAAATAAATGAAATATACAAAAAGAAAAAATTCAAAGAAAAAATGGTCATGTACTTCGATGCTCTCACACTAATGAGAGCATCGACATGTTGTCACCAGTTATTTGTTCATCATGAATTAGATCTTACTTTCCATGAATCAAACTAAAAAGAAGAAGCACTTGCATAAAAACACACCAAACAAACACGACAAGGATTTGGAGAAACCCATTAAAGTAGATGTGACAGGCTAGGAGCATTTTCATATATTTTGAAACAAGAGTGTCTTTGTGTCTTACTGATTCTTCTCCCCCAAGTCACAAGTATTAGAAAAAACAAGAAAAAAAACTAAGCTACAAATTCTCTAATCCATTTTTAGCACCTCCCTGGAAATGACACCAAAAATATTGGGGAAAATATATGTATTATATAACCAACATTTAATTATCGAACCAACATCATAATTCTTGGAGATGCAAGCAAAATATATGCGGGATTAAATCCTAATCTAATCTAATCTAATCTAATCTAATGTCAGAAATCACTACTAAGAATTAACATGTACATGACATATTCATGAAATAAAAGAATGAATGCAATTAAACATGAACTGAGTGACTAAAGATCGCTTGTCAGTCCTTGTCTCAAATCCCTGGTACAACCCTAAAATGCAATATTTCACTTCACAAGATAATGTTCATGCATTCAATATTAGGCTAGACTTGAAGAAGCAAAGGATTCTAGTTTTGGTGGTTAGTTTCTCGAAATCAAATATTGAAATTTAAAGGTAGATCATTAAAACATAAAGTACTGTGAATACATAGAAAAAATATAATTAGCCTAAGCTAAACTCAAAAAATAAAAAGGCAGGGCATCACCCAACATTGTGGGATCCTTCTCAAACTGAGTAATGCTGGTAATACCAATCAGATTAGGATGAGATGCACCAAAACTTATGACTCAAATAGCTTTCATCAATGAAGAATCAACTCTATTTTACAAGAAGGGAAACAAACAGACTTGCTTCCATCCCAAAACTATTACAAGAATGAATGAATAAAAACTCCCAACTCTGTTATGAATTTGAATATTTGTACAAAGAGAGAATTAGGGTGGATCAAAGGCAATCACCAATCTCATATTTGTCTAACTATGAGACATATACAAATGAGTAAAATGAATAATCCAAAGTAAGATTGGGTGATTTTCTCCCAAAAACACAAATTCGATACAACATATCATTTCTGTAATTCATCATGGCTAAGATTCATTCCTCCTTTATTGTGTTTGCCATTGATTTTGTATTTTCCTCAAATCTGGGCACTAGCTTTAATTATGGGCGAAATTGTGTATTTTTGGCAAAGCGACATTAAAGAAGCAAGTGTAGATTTTTTACTTGTAGATTCAACAACTTATGTGATATGCTAAAACACAAGACAAAATCTACTCTACTCTTCAGCGGAAACCAAAATTGATCGATGAAAACAATAAGCAAAAAAGGAAGAATATCAATAACAAATAACACAATATTTCTCTAGGGAAAGAAACTGCTAAAAACCCAGACTATCTATATTGCATTAATCAGAGGATATGAGAAAAAAATACAATGCTTGTTCATCCTGAACAATTCCTACACTAGTAGAATCTAACTCTCTACTTCCTAGCCTGACTCTGGCCAACAGTTAGCCAATTTACTAGCCTTCCAAGCACGTACTTCCTTGCGCCCTTAGTCAAAGAATCTGGATGAATACAATATTCTCTGCTCAACCTTGAGCTCAACCTGCACAAGTATTTTCTATCCTCTGCTTGATTGACTTCCTTTAGCCAATACTTAGTCAAATTTCCAAGCCTCCAAGCTCCTGATTCCTTGCCCAATTCCTGAGAGAATTAGCCTCTATTTAATGTGGAAATTCCCTCTCCATATTTGTACAATCCAAACATAGGTCTTCAACTGATTGCATGCACCATCTGTAAAATTTGGAAAATTATACAAATGATATTACATTGTCCCTGAACTCTAATCTCAATTGGGTCTTCCTTTGAATTGACATGCATGAGTTATTTTTGAGTGAACCTTTAGCTAACTGGTGTGGTACTGGTGATACACTATTGCACTACTCCACTCCTAGACCTCTACTAGTTCTTCCAACAGTTAGAACTAGTTTAACTAACTATAACTCAGTTAGACTGAGTTATCTAATTACAACTCAAAAGAACTCAACCCGGGCCCCTAAAACTTAGGGATCACTGTACATGACTCTATATAAACTTCCAACTCGAATTTCCTAAGTCAATTAAGTCAACTTAACTTAATTAACTATTACAATAATTCAAGGAAAAATTAAATTAGAATTTCTAGATGTTATTTTTAAAATTTCTTATTGCCATTTTCAACACTCCCTCTCAACAAGAAAGTAATTCAGCTCTATCCTGATCCAATACCTTTGGAATGTTATGCATGCAACACTTCTCTATATTATTTTTGCTACTGCAACTTCTGAAACTGAAAAAGCATCCCACCTGAATCAATATGATGTGTATGTCACCAAACTCTCTCACTGCTACTAGCTCTACCTCTGTTGACTAAAAACTTTGTACTTTTGCTGAGTCTGCCTCTGTTCCATCTACACTATTTTCAACTGTGCTCTGTGCTCTCCAGTATCTAACTACTGCTAGCCTCTACCTTTGTCACTCTGATATATGACTGCATCAACCGCCACTTAACCATCTTGCTATTGTGTATTGTGGACTCCCATAGCAAGGTAATGATCCATAAGACAAAACTTCTGTGGACTCCCATAGCAAGGTAATGATCCATAAGACAAAACTTCTTAATGGACCCTGACCAAATTTCTGCACTCTTGGGCCTAATACTTCATATTGCCCCACCTCTCACCTAAAGGTATGGTTGCATGTGCTCCCTTTTCCCACTTGGCTCAAAATCCCCCCCTATTGGAGGTCTCTACTTGAGTGGATGTCTCCACTTGGTCTCCTCTTTGCTTCTCCAATTGTGGGTGCTCCACAACTTTTTGAGGCTTCTTTTGGGGTTACATGTTAAGAGGTAATTCACTCTCCCTCTCAACCACCAAGTCTTTAACATTTTCCTTGCTCCTCAAGGCTTTGCATGCATCTTGTACCTCAAGTGCATATAGGTTCTTGACTCGCACATTTGCCGTCACAATTTTTTTTGAAAAAAAGAGATGATTCTAAATCGATGATATCTCCTTCATCTGAACTCCGATTCAACCAATTTTTTTTTTGAATTTGGGTGGATTTTTGCAAGGAATCCAGAACTGATATTTTTTTTGAAAAATTCAACAAAAATTTTCAGATATGCTTCCAAACTTGCCACCCAAAAAATTCTTGCTCCTCAATCTGCCAATATCAATGATCACAACTCCTTTTGTGTCACCAAGCATTGGTTCATTGATCCACTCACTAGTAGCCTTATAGCTCCATTAAGAAGTCTACACATAGGGTCTTCTGGAGCTACCCTAAGCTAGAGCTCCATAATTCTTCTCTTCTATAATGCATTCAGCTTCGATACCATGTAGATTTTTACTTGTAGATTCAACAACTTATGTGATATGCCAAAACACAAGACAAGAATCTACTCTACTCTTCAATGGAAACCAAAATTGATTGATAAAAACAATAATCATAAAATGAAGAATATTAGTCGCAAATAACACAATATTTCTTTGGGGAAAGCAACTGCTAAAAACACCAACTATCTATATTGCATTAACTAGAAGATCTGAGAAGAAAATACAATGGTTGTTCATCGTAAACAATTCTTGCACTAATACAATCTAACTCTCTACTTCCTAGGCTTACTCTAGCCAACACTTGGCCAATTTACTAGCCTCTCAAGCCCCTACTTCCTTGCACCCTTTGTTAAAGAATATGGATGAATACAATATGCTCTAATCAACCTTGAGCTCAACCTGCACAAGTATTTTCTATCCTCTACCCGACTAACTTCCTTTTGCCAATGCTTAGCCAAATTTCCAAGCCTCCAAGCTTCTAATTCCTTTCCCAATTCCTGAGAGAATTAGCCTCTATTTAATGTGGAAATTCCCTCTCCATAATTGTGCAATCCAAACATAGGTCCTCAACTGATTGCATGCACCATTTGTAAAATTCAGAAAATTATACAACTGATAGTACATTGTCCTTGAACTCTAATCTCAATTGGGTATTCCTCTAAACTGGCATGCATGAGTTATTTATGAGTGACTGTTCAATTAACTGGTGTGGTACTAGTGTTGCACTGGTGCCTTACTCCACTACTAGACCTCTACTAATTCCTCCAGCAGTTAGAACTAGTTTAATCGACTATAACTCAGTTAGATTGAGTTATCTAATTACAACTCAAAAGAACACAATCTGGGTGCCTAAAATTTAGGGATTACTCTACATGACTCTAGACAGACTTCCAACTTGAATTTCGTAAGTAAATAAAGTCAATTTAACTTAATTAACTGTTAAAAGTTGCAACGAGAATATGATTATAATTTAATTCAAGGACAAATTAAATTAGAATTTCTATATCTTATTTTTAACATTTCTTGTTGCCATTTTCAACAACAAGTATATCTTTTAAATTGTGTTGAATTTGGAAAATGGTATGAGATTTAACCAATTTTCCATACTAGGAACAAAACCCATGCTTTGGAATTTTCAAATTTTCCTTCATCACCTCGAGATTGGAGCCCAAAGTTAAATATATGGAAACTTTGATGTATAACATTCTTTTGGAGTTGGAGCTTCATACACGTGACCTAGGCACAATCTGAATATCATACAATAATTTTAATACCTCCACCTTCAAAACCCATGTCGCATAGTTTCTTTTAGAAGGGTGCAAATATGTTAACCATGATTGGGTACTAGAACTAAACTACTGGCACAAGAAATGAGCTAAACAATCCATCATTAGAAAAAAAAAACTAAAATTCATTTAATGTATTAGATAATTAGGAATTAATGATTATAAGCAACGTTTACCTCAAAATGCGTGCAAAGGGTTTCAGGTTCAAGGGGTTCATAATGCATAATAACATGGGAAATGTGGTTTCAATTGTAGGTTGTGAGTGACTAAAAGGTTAAATTAATTATTAGCAAAAAATAACAAAATGAAAACCCAACAGTCTATAACCATAGACTAAAAAGTAGCACAAGTCTAGAAAGTAGTTATCCAATACAAGTACTTATATAATTTCGGAGAAATGCTTAATAATGTAAATTATACAAAAGTGCCTAAAAGCCTTACAATCCTAGAAAACATAGAGGATTAAATAGTGACTTGATAATTGTTAGCTTTGTTTGTTGTTTGTTTATCTGAACCTTACATCAACACCTTTAAGTTTGGGAGTAGATGAACCAAGATGTAAACTGGCCAACGCTCAAATTTAGTATTGGAACTGAGGGACCAATCCAATTCATTATGTTAGGTTAACGCATTGAAAAAAATGACACATTTTACCTCCAATTTGCTAATATGCATCCTTTGTTGTACCAAAATCCCTATGATAATTCCTAATTGTGTTAATATATTTATTTCTTTCTCAAGAATTTTCCTAAAGAACATTTGAAGTTGAGGCACTATTGGCTTAATTTTTTCCATCTTTCCTTTTGACTATTCATTGTGTGTTCTCTCCCAAATCCACAAGAGTACAAGGATGGTTCAAACCACAAGCATAATGATTCTCAAAGAGAGAATGAAGGAGATAATTGAGCTTGAACTAGAAGCCTCAATTCTTCGTCACTACAAAGGGTGACTCTAGAAACAATAACCCCTCCCTACTAACATTAAAACTTATTGGGAATTCTAGGTTTACTGCCCAGAGCACAAACAATGGCCAATTTCCAAATGATTGTTCTAGAACCACAAAAGTACAGAGGTTTTTTTTCCGTGAATCTCAAAGCCACACCAAATAGAGTCAAAATCATAATGAATATATGGCCAAAGGTGAAGCTAACACTTATTTCTAAAGTACTCACTAAAATAAAGGTATAAGAAAATAATAATTTAACTAAGGGACCCCCTACACAAAAGCACAAATTTAGAGTTCCAAGAGCCAAGCTAAGGGTTTCTAGCAAGAGCCATAGACCAAAATACTGGAGACACCAAAGAGCCATCTCCATTGCCACAATGTTAATTCCATGCCAACTGTGTGAGATTAGGAGCATCAATTAATGATTGTAGGAGTTATGCCTTTGATGCATGTGGCATGGAAGTAATTACTGTTAAATTTCCAATGCTAGTTTAGATTTATTTATACCTCAACAATTTTATTCCTGGAAAATTATTAAATAAAATTTTGACTTGTTGTGAAAATAAAATAATAGGTTTTTAACTTATGAAATAAAATATTTGCAGTGGAAAAATAAAATAAGGGAGATCAATCACATCACAACAGTAAAAATACAACCATAACAATTTTCCTTCATTAAAATCCTCAGGAAAATCTAGGCCTAGACCCATAGAGAAAATACACAGAAAATGTACTGCTAGAACATGTAACTTGGCCCCATTAGAAAAACTCAGCCCAAGGAATTTGACCCACCAAAAAATCGACCTCCTAAGGAATTTAGCCCTAGAGAAACTAGGTCTCCACCACCAACAAATCAACCCTCTCCTTTCCTCCTTGCAGGACCCTTGCACACTTAAGAAAATCATCCCATTGGATAAATCAACCTCTCAACAACTCAACCTCCTCTATGCTTCAACTACTCAACCTCTCTATTTCATGAACTTGGCCTCCTAAAAATACTCTTGAAATTTCATTGCACACTTCCTCCCTTCCCTTCAATCTAGATGAGCCTCTTACGCTAGAGAGAATTGCTTCCTTCACTTGTGTGTCTCCACTTCTCGCTTAGTCTTATTTTATAACTTCATTAAGATAAATCCCTAAACCTAATCTCCTAAGTGATTAAGAGTCAAGATTAGATCTCACCTCACTTGAGATCAACGATTGAGATCATATCTAAGTCCCTTAAATAATTAAATTATTTATCCATAGTGGTTTGGCTTAATAGTCCATTAATTAATTTACTTTAGTTATTGTACTTTTCCTAAGTTAGACTTAGGAAAGAAGTCATAAATTACTTACTCCACCAAGCAAGAACCTAAAGAGGTAATCAACCATCTCCTACATGCTAAGACACCAATCTTATGTAGAAGACCTTCTAAAGCTACCAAAAAATTTAACACTCCCTCCTAGCAAGGAAGGGATTCTTCACCATCCCCTGCTTGTCCCTGTAAAACAAAAACTTCCTTTTAACTAGAAGATTGATGAGAATATCTTTTACCTACTCCTCCGTGGAAATGTACTACAATATCACAACACCTCTCTGGACCATATCTTTGATGAAGATATATGATCTCTATATGTTTGGACCTATCATGAAACACGTGACTTTCAGAGAGCTTAATGCAACTTTGATTATCACAATGAATCACCATGGGATTCGACTCCAGACCAAATAACCCTGTGAGAATCTTTCAAATCCATATGGATCCATAACTCACCGGGATCACTGCTATGTAATTTTCCTCTACTAAGTTAAGTTCCACTAACTACTGCATCTTGCTACACCACAATATCGTGGGTGATCCCAAGATAAAACAACATCCATACGTGTATTTTCTTTAGTCCAATCAGAATCTGTGTATCCATGCAACTCTACTCCACCAAATCCAACACATCTCAATCCAGGTATCTCAACACATACTTCGCTTCCACCTAATGAACTGGTCTCGAATCCACCATGAAATGGTTAAGCGTGTTCACAACAAAACATATATCCAGCCTAGTGTTGACCAAATGCATCAAGGAATCAATCAACTGCCTATACAATGTCTGACCGCAAACTCTCCCTCAGATGCCCTTGGATTTTCCAAGTTGTTAGCCATAGATGTATACATCGGCCTGCAGTCCTCCGTTCAAAATCTCCTCATGGTCTCAATTGCATACTTGCCTTGTCTTAGGAAAATTTCTCCTAGATGCTACCGCAACTCCAATCCGAAAAAATAATGCATAAACCCCTTGTCCTTCATCTCAAACTCTGAAGCAAGGTCCTCCCTGCACATCCTTATGATCTTCTCTAATCCCTTGAAGAGTAGATTGTCCACTTAAAGGATCAAGATAAGTGGTTCACCCTCAACAAGTAGATAGTATAAGTTGGGATATGCTTCACTCTTGGTAAATCCCAAACCAAGAATATACCCATAAATTTTGGCATACCATGTGTGTGGAGCTTGCTTCAACCCATAAAGGGCCTTCTTCAACCTACATACATGAGAATCTTTCCCATTTACCTCAAAGCCTTGATGCTATTCAATATGCACCTCTTCCTCAATCACCCCATTGAGGAAGGAAGTCTTCAAATCCATCTAATGTATCCTCAACTTCATCTCTAAAGTAATAGATATGATTTCCCTAATAGATGCATATCTAGCAATAGGATAAAATGTCTCCTCATAGTTGACTCCCTCCTTCTAGGAGAACCCTCTCACCACGAACCTCATTTTATACTTCTTGGAATTTCCATCAACTACATGCTTGATATTGAAGATCCATTGAGAAGTAACCATTAAATTCCCCTTAGGCCTCAGAACTATGTCCCATATATCATTCCTCATGATGTAGTTATACTCCTCGAACATGGCATCCATCTAGATTTGCACATATGTAACCTCCTCAAAAGTGGAAGTCTTAGAGTCACTGATGTTGCTTAATAAGGGTAACAAAGTAAAACATATCACTAGTGGCATACTCTACTTTATAGTTTTTCTAAGTGCCTCCACATGCTCCTCAACATCTCTAAAGGTCTATTCAACTCATCTAGGCCTCCTCCTGGTAAAGCTCAAAGGAACATCTCGTTCCTCCTCCATATCTATAGGATGTGTCGTTGTTTCTGATGTTGTTGGTCCCTACTCAACCTTATGAGCTTCTTGATCCTGATCCTCTACCAATGCTGGCTTCATATCATGAGATCTCCTAAAGGTCTTTGCCTCCTTGAATCTAACATCCAAACTAACAATGATTCTCCTCTTTTTAGGAATGCAGACCTTGTAGTTCTTTGATACCTCACTATAGCTAATAAAAATTTCATTCTTTGATGACGGTTCTAGCTTATTCCTCTTATCTATTGGAACGTGGACATAAAATAGATTGTTGAAGATGCACAAATGACTCACCTCTAGTCTCACTATTGTAGAAATATCCTTAGGAGTCTTATCCTCTAATACTCTATGAGGACTTCTCTTTTGCAAATAAATAGTTGTATTGCAGGAATTCACCCACCAAAACATAGGCAAGTATTGATCATAGATCATTTCCTTTGTTTCTCCCACTATGGTCATGTTCTTCCTTTCAATAACTCCATTCTTTTTAGGGTTGTAAGGAACTGTGAGTTCCTTCTTGATCAATGACTCCCTGTAGAAATATTAAAACTCATGGGAGGTATACTTGCCCCCATTATAAGATCTGAGTAACTTAATATTCTTCTCAATTTGGTTCTCCATGAGAGCTTTGAACTCTTGAAACTAACCAAATACCTCACCCTTGGTCTTCAAGAAGTAGATCCAAGTCTTCCTAGAATAGTCATCTATGAATGTCGTAAAGTAGCTAGACCCTATGATTGATTCCACTAACATAGGACCACATATATTTGAATACACAAAGTCCAATATCCCCTTGGAATTGGTATCACTGTGAGGAAATGCTACATTGGCATGCTTGCTAAGGGAACAACTCTTGCACACTACCTCCCACTCCACCTTAATCTCTGGAAAAACCTATAACCATCCTTCCTAACATATGAAGATCCATGTAATGTCGGTATCCCATCCTCCTATGCCAAAGCTTAGTTTGACTATCACTCTCATGTACAAAAGCATTCACCAGTTGTCCTCCCAATATATGTAGGTTGTTCTCCCTACTCCCAATTACTCGCCTCTTACCAGGATCAACTCATTTTGGCCCAATAGTTCACCTCTCGTGAAGTTGACCTCTAGTCCTCTATCCTCCATGGATGAAATTGATAGGATATTATTTTCCAACCATGGTACAAACATCACTTGGTTCACCTCCATGATAGCCCCTAAGTCCATCTGAAGCTTAATGTAACCAATGCCCTCTACTGCATACTTGGTGTTGTCTCCAAGCTGCACTTGTAGATCTATAAGCTCTTTGGCCATGTTGGTGAAAATATCTCAATATCTCAATATCTCATAACGTGACAAGATTCTCCACTATCCAGAAACCACACCCCTCTCGTAATAGTGCTAAAATGACATGACACCAAGGCAAATTTCTTCTCTAACTTCTCAACCAACTCATCTATCTGTGTTGTGGCTATTGTAGATGTATTTCCCTTTCCCTTCTTCCTATTGGACATTGCCTAGCAAAGTGAACAAACTTATGACATGGAAAGCATTTTACTTTGTTCGTGTCCTTCTTCTTTCTAATTTGTATTAAAGATCCTCCTCCACGCCATCTTTGCTTGGCCTTCCATTTTCCCTTCTTCTCTTACACATCAAGAGAAAGTTCCTCATCCCCACTAACAATCCTACTTTGTCCACGAATTATTTAACTCTCTTATATTTATTTCTATATGAAGTCACACAACTGACTCCAATCAGGAAGCTATTATCTAGGAAGAATCCACTCCATAAAGGGGGATCATTTCTTAGCGCATCATTTTGGAGATACCTTCACTAGATCTGAATTATTCACAACTTATCCAACTGACAACTCATCATGATCCTATTAGGTCGTGGTGATATATGAGGTTACAATTGTTGGGTGTGGAGCTTGATTATCTTCTTTATTCAGAGGTATCACCGCATTGGACCCTAGTTCGTAATGTGGCGGAAACGCCGCCTATAATATTTGCGCTGCAAGGGAGGTCCAAGGGGGGTGACTGCGATATTTGGGAGCCCTCCCCCTTGGCAGGGGATCGGGGGCAGCGCCCCCGAAGCTAAAAATAGGTGTAAAATTGCCTTGTAAAATGTTGTAATTTCGTAGTCATATGGGTCGATCATTAGGTGGAGATCTGATGGTAGAAGTTATGTTTAATTTAGGATTTTTGCCCTAGAAGGCAACCCCTTGCTATATATGAGGGAATTGTATTGCGTTTATGTAGATCTGTATTCTGAGTGAGGAAGAGAGAGGAGATTGAGAGCGAAGAGGGAATTACAACAGATCTACTGTAGGTTGTATCTCTTCATTTTGCTGGATAATATAAAAGGAAGGACTAGTTGTTTCTCCGTGGACGTAGCCCAAATTGGGTGAACCATGTATATCTGTGTCTCACTTGTTTTATGTGTTTTTGTGTTTATATTTCTGCAATATATTTTATGTGTTCCATTGTTCTGTAATATATAATTTTCTAACAACAATCTCTGATATATTCATTCATATGATGTTCAACTTCTCCCATGACACCATTATCCTATTCTCATTTTTACTCTAATAAAAATTGGTTAAGGCTTCCCACATCTCGCCTATTGTGTCCTTCCCTGTTATGTGAGGAATTATATGATCCCTCACACCATCCAAGATAATACCCATCACTTTCACATCATTTAGATTGTGCTCGACTACTTGGGCATGGTCTGAAGGAACCTAGATCTCTATGTTTGCAAAATACCACAAACCATTCATTTTCAGAACAATAGTGATATGCTCCTATGGACTAAATTTAGTAGCCCAACCCAACTTGTCCTCATATCTCAATCTCATTGATGCCATTTCACAAATCGACCTTGGCCATAAAACCCTAGCTGCAAAATAAAAAATTATGTTATCATAAAATAAATATCTTGCTATTGTAAAACCCTTGTGATCTTGGATCCCCCTCTCAAAGTTTCTATAGCTCTGCTACCATGATAAATTTCCAATACCATTGCATATTTGTTTATACCACAACAATTTTATTCCCAAAAAATTATTAAATAAAATCTTGAATTGTTGTGAAAATAAAATCATTGGTTTTTAGATTCTAAAATAAATATTTGCAGTGGAAAAATAAAATCAAAGAGATCAATTACATCACAATAGTAAGTATACAACCATACCAATTTTCCTTCATTAAAATCCTCAAGAAAATCTAGCCCTAGACCCATAGAGAAATATACAAAAAATGCACTACTAGAACCGGTAACTTGAACCTCACTGGAAATCAACCTCCTAAAGAATTTGTTTCTGGAGCAAATTGGTCTCCACCACCAGTAATTCAACCCTCTCCTTTTATTCTTGTATAATCCCTATGTACTCAAGAAAATTGGCACGTTGGATAAATCAACCTCTCAACAACACAACTTCCTTTATGCTTCAATGACTTGGCCTCTCAATTTCCTGAACTTGACCTCCTAGAAATACTCCTGAAATTTCCCTACACTCTGCCTCCCTTCTCTTTAGTTTAGATGAGCCTCTCCCTCTAGGGAAAATCACTTCCTCCACTTTTGTGTCTTCACTTCTCCCTTCGACTTATTTTATAACTTCGTTAAGCCAAATCCCTAACCCTAATCTCCTAAGTGATTAATTGTCAAGATTAGATCTCGCCTCACTTGATATCAACAATTAAGATCATATTTAAGTCACTTAAATAATTAAATTATTTATCCTTACTACTTTTTCGCATTTAAAGTCCACAATAATTAATTGACTTTAATTATTGTACTTTTCCTAACTTAGACTTAGGAAATAATTCATAAATCACTTACTCAACCAAGCAAGCACCTAAAGAGGTAATCAACCATCTCCTACATACTAAGACACCAAACTTATGTAGAAAACCTTCTGAAGGTACCAAGAACTTCAACAATATCCTCACTACAAAGGATATATCATAAAGTTTATCACCCATGCAATGAGTTGAGTGCCTATATAATTTTACCTTTCTTCACTTGATGTTTAGTATCACAAAATTAGTTAATGATAGACCCTATTGTTAATAACAATGCTCCCTTCTTTTCAAAGTATTACCTTATTTGTGTATTTATCTATAAAATGGTTAATTTCTTGAAACACATGAAAAACCCTATTCTCGAGAATAAATGACAAGGCTTGCTTAATCATAACGAACATTAATACTTAAGTCTTAAGGGTTCATGCTTCATACCAAATGCCTAATGAAATTCTTTAAATCCCCCACCAAAATCATAGGTTGAATATAGAGTGTTAGCAACTTGCAAGCGCACATAATCATCAACAAGATTATTAAAAAGATTCCAAAACTCCATACATAAAAACATTCAATTTTTTTTCTAGATTAATGAGAACCCTAACCTCACTTACCACTCCAATATTTATTTTTATAACTAAACGTCAATCTATTAAACATTTATGCTAAAATAAATTTATAATTTTAAAAAACAGTTGCATATGGAAGGCTCACAACACTCCCTTCTTCACGCTTACTTTTGGCATGTTACTTTGTCAAAGGTTTATGGTCATGTTTCATTAAGCTGTCAATTTTTTTAGAGAATAGAAACCACCATTTTTAAATAAAATGGTAAATATCATATTAAAATTTTTAAATAGGTAAATATTAAAATTATATTTTTCACATTTAAAAAATATTTTTTATTAAAATAAAATTGCAAAATGCATATTTCTTTTCTTAATATAAGATTTAGCGAGTTAATTTAATTATCAAACCTTGCAAAGGCAATTAAGTGTAAATGTCTCCTTTGTCAATGTCTATGTGGCCCTTCTAACTCAATGCCCCGGTGCGAATATTCGATCACCGATGATGCTTAGGTACGTATACAATGACCTCCCTATGACATTTGTTTCCTACATTTGGTGTCCAAGGTGATTCTTTGCTTGCCTAAAGTCAGCCCAGTTTAAGGTGATTCTCTGCTCGCCTAAGGTCAGACCAGTCAGACCAGTGTTTTTTTTCTTTCTTTGTATGAATTGAACATGCTTCTAATGGAAGTGCTGAGGGGTATGTACTTTTTAACGCTAGGTAGATTCGCCCCATCCATGTAGCTTCTTAACGCCCTAGCTAGTAGGTTAGATCCAGACCAGTGTTTTTTTTCTTGCTTTGTATGAATTGAACATGCTTCTAAAGGAAGGGCTGAGGGGTATGTACTTTTTAACGCTAGGTAGATTCGCCCCATCCATGTAGGTTCTTAACGCACTAGCTAGTAGGTTAGATCCTGGAGCTGCAGAACGCACTACTCGATCGAAAAAAAATATTTCGTTTTCTAATTTTTTATGGAGATATTTTTAGAGTATTTTTTGGTGGTTGCAGAAAAAATTGATATGAAATTTTGATTTATGTTATTTAAACTGGGTTTTTGACTATAATAGAAAAATTTGAGGTGAAACCTTGATTTGTATCATTAAACTGGTTTTTTGACTCAGCATCATGAAAACACCCTAAAACACCTCAATTGTGTATAAATTACCTATCAAACTTGTAATTTCAATAAATTCTTACGAGATTTAAAAAAAATTAAAATAGAAAATCCCACCCAAAAAACTTCCAAAAATATCACCAAAAACAACTCAATTTTTTTATTTCTATACCATTCTCCAACATTCATGTTCCAAAACTTCAAGTTACTCATAAAAGTAGGTTCCACTTGCACCATCGGTGTGTATAAATATTATTTAAAAAATATATAAAGGATTATTATTAAATTAAAACCATTTTAAAGAAAACTAAATTTATAAATTTAGATTATTATTGATATGAGTCATGTGGATGGTGAGATCACTAGAAATGTAAGATATTATTAAACTTGCATATAACATTTTATCTATATTTTATTAACACTATTATTGACTTTCTAAAAATGAAAAATTAAATATATCACATATTGTTGTTAAAAGAAACCTAATTTCAAACTTGGGGTAGTTCAATTGGGAATGACAGTTGAAATGAAGTCTATATTTATCTTGTTCACTTGGGGTAGTTCAATTGGGAATGACAGTGGAAATGAAGTCTCACCCAACAGGAAGTCTTGGGTTCAAATCTTGTGCTATCCTCATGGATAGGGGTGAGAATTTGGACATGATGAAGATGTAGTCCCTACCAAGCTTACAAAAAAAAAATATTTATCTTAGTGTCATTTTTAAGGAAAACTAAATTTACAAATTTATATTATTATTGACATGAGTCCCTAATGCTTGGTGGTGAGATCACATTATTATTGACATGTGTTCATAATGAAGTCTATATTTATCTTGTCCGCTTGGGGTAGTTCAATTGGGAATGGTAGTGGAAATGAAGTCTATATTTATCTTGTCTGCTTGGGGTAGTTCAATTGGGAATGACAATGGAAATGAAGTCTATATTTATTTGGGGTAGTTCAATTGGGAATGACAATGGAAATGAAGTCTATATTTATTTGGGGTAGTTCAATTGGGAATGACAGTGGAAATGAAGTCTATAGTTATCTTGTCTTCTTGGGGTAGTTCAATTGGGAATGACAATGGAAATGAAGTCTATATTTATTTGGGGTAGTTCAATTGGTAATGACAGTGGAAATGAAGTCTATATTTATCTTGTCTGCTTGGGGTAGTTCAATTGGGAATGGTAGTGGAAATGAAGTCTCACCCAACCGGAAGTCTTGAGTTCAAATCTTGTGAGTAGTTCAATCAGGAATGGAAGTGGAAATGAAGTCTCACCCAACCGGAAGCCTTGAGTTCAAATCTTGTGAGTAGTTCAATCAGTAATGGAAGTGGAAATGAAGTCTCACCCAACTAGAAGTCTTGGGTTCAAATCTTGTGATATTCCCATGGATGGGGATGAGAAGCTGGACATGATAAAGATGTAGTCCCTACCAAGCTTACAAAAAAAAATATTTATCTTAGTGTCATTTTTAAAGAAAATTAAATTTACAAATTTATATTATTATTGACACGAGTCCCTATCCTATCAATACTATTATTGACCTTTTAAAAATGAAAAATAAATTATAATGCAATTTCAAAAGTGAAAAAAATAAATATATCAATATTGTTGTTAAAATAAAACTAATTTCAAAATGAAGACCACTTCCCTGTCTGTTTCATGTAATGTAATGCACTTCTCCAAATTACATATATAACACATATTTATGAAGTGTTGTCTAATTATTATATGTTTTAGAGTTTTTTTTAGATAAAATTAAGCAAAAACAAATTTTGGTTTAATTATAACATTTTGTTGTTAAAAATATATGTTATTTAAAACATGTGTTATATATATATTCAATACTCTGGTGTCTGAAAAACTCTTGAAATGCTCAGATTATAAAAGTTCAAATCTCAAACTTGTAATTTACCCTATTTTGAACAAATTCTACCATTAAAAATGCCCAAAAGATCTCCAAGACATATAACAAGTACACTAATAATATTTATAAGAAATTGTTACCATTTAAAGTCATTTATTGCAGCTTCATGGGTTTATTTATTCTGATTTTGATAGCAATACATGAAATACATGGATCACCACTCATCATCACCAACACATTGGGAGTTTCTACCAAAATGAATATGCCATGAATGTGTTTTTCGTAAAGAGTGAATATTTACTCGTACATTTTTTTTCTTTCCCAAAATATTAGATTTTTTTTTTTTTTTTTTTTTTTTTTTTTTTTTTTTTTTTTTTTTTTTCACTATAAAATATTTGCACCTTATTATTCATAGTGAGAATCAAAGGTAACATACACATACACAATAGTTCCATAAACTATGTGTTTTTAGTAGAAAGTGAATAATTACACATACATTTTTTTTTTCCAAAATATTAGTGCATTATTCCTTTTTTTTCACTAGAAAATATTTGCACTTTATTATTCATAGTGAGAATTAAAAGTAGCATACAAATACATAATATTTTTAGAAACCATGTTTCTCAAAACATTAAAAGCTCTAGACTCATCTAGATTAACATATAGTCTTACAATACCAACGTCAAGATATGACTAACTAACCATACACAACTTCCGATAGGTGTTGGCACAAAAATGATAGCAGGTTTGAGACCTTGGGTTCAGGCACAAGGGGCCAAAAAGGCTCCATTGTAGTCTAGAGCAATGCCAACATTTTCATCTTACCCAGAGAGGGTAAGGAGTCTCCCCCAAGGCGTGTCGTGGCTGAAGTTAGATGAGGGTGGATTTAGGCACAAGAGGAGTCATATCAAACAAAAAAGATCGAAATATAATACCTTATCATCTACATTAACCCAATCACACTGATCTACTCATACCATATCATAAAACTATATAACTAGATGCATTCATTAAAATTTTGAACGAGTCAACACAAAGCTTAAGAACACAAGGTGGATCTAAACCGTCTCTTCCATTAACATAACATAAAGCAGTACATAAGGCTCAAGGCCTGGTCATAAATAACATGAATAACATAACCAACATGAAAAGATATAGACAGGACCATGGAGTTGTTCACATTCCTTCGCAACACAGGAATAGTCTAACTATCACAAGCTCACTCGACTGAATAACAAAAACCCTCCTTCACTCTTTCTTCTGCTTTTTATCCTCTGACATGCGCTCAGAATACTAGTTCTGCCTTCCTCCTACTCAACTGCCTTCATTCTCGGCTGCCTTTATTATCTCTATGCTTGGTTGTCCCTGCTTCTTCTCGCCACCTTTCTATGACTGTGAGTCATCTTGCAGTTTCTATTCTTCCCTTGACTATTAACTTTGCAACTCCAATGGTCGTCCCCTCCACTTGTCATCAACTTCTTTCTTTGCCAAATATCAAAATGAAGACCCCAACAGGCCTCGACCATAGTCCATTGACTCATCCCCGAGTCAATCTTCCCTTGGTGTTGTCCGTGCTATTGGTTCGGTTGACATTTCTTCCAGTCCTTTTGCTATTACTGTTGCGGGTGTTTCTGATGGCATTGATGATGCTTCTTGTTGTGTCACTATTGCTTCTTGTTGCACTCTTGTTGCTTCTTGATGTCCTTCTTTTCCAAACAAAGGCCCCAAATCTGGTAGGACAATAATTGTGTCTTGACATAATCGGGTCTAGTCATTGAGTGTTGCTTGCCAGGGTCTGGTGATTTTCTCGGCTTGTTTGATGAACTCTGTTTCCATGCTAGAAGTTGGTTGGGCTAGTTGATTACTCAATAGGGAAGCCCACTACTCCTTCATTTCTTCACTGTGCTCTCATAGGGCGTTGGCATGAGTGTCGACTGATGGTCGGATATCACAAATATTTTGTTTGGTCTTCGCCGACCTGTCTTCTATTTGATGGATGCGGACTTCTAAAGAGGCTACCTCTAATTCAAACTTCTTCCACTGATCTTTGTCCTTGGATCTCCTGATGTTAGCGAGGAGCTGTTGAATTCACTATCGAAGCGGGTAGACTGGTTCATTTTTCTTTGCTAGACTGCTGGACCAGTCATGGACTCGGTGCATCAGTATGTATCCATCGTTCAAAGCATCAGAAATGGAGGCTTTGAGAGCAACAACGACAATGATATTTTGTTCAAACTCATCGATATAGTTTGTGGAAGGATCGAGCAATTCCTTCTTTACATCTTCGAGGCTCTATATGAGTTCTCTATTGGTGGAGATAAGCCCAGTGCATGTAGCTTGGATGTGGTTGCAACATTCAACCAGGGTGCAAGCGGAGAAGTCCTCCGATGCTTCAATGACTACATCAACAATGGTCAACCAAAGCATCTGGAACCACGAAGTTATCTGATCAACCTATGTCTGTAGTTGATGATTGCTTTGGTGGAGCTAGTCTCTTTCAGCTGTAAGGGCAGTGATTCGTTGCTTTTGCTGCTCGTGGTCAGCGAAAATGTCTTTGTGAATTTGTTCCACCCATTGCGCAACTTGCTGTATGAAACTAAACAACTGTGCTAATGACCAGGTCTGAAGTTTATCTTGTTGCATAATGGATGGATGCGGGAATCTTCTTTGCAAAGGATGCCCACTAGCATTGAACTTATCAAAATGTTCTTGGGGAAAGGTGGTTCGTTGTGAGGGTTCTGCAAATTGGGGCATTGCAGGGATAGAAACTTGATTTGGAGCAACATGGAAATTTAAAGAAAAGGGGGTCACAAAGTGCTCGATAGATGTAACTAGTGGTTGTGAGGCGATGGGAATTGCACTCAGTAGTGGGCCCGAATCTAATAGTAGGGATATCATGGAGGTGGTGATGTTTTCTCCACTGGGGAGTGTCATAGTAGAATGAATGATGGAGTCAACCTCCATATCTTCTATTCCTATTCGTGCCTTGGATGGAATTCTATCTGACAGGGTTGTGGGAGTGGATGTTATATGCAGAGATGAATCTCATGAGCTCAGTGAAAGGGTGGAGGTGGAGGGTGGGAATTCTTCTACGATTGGGGAGGCTGCAATGGTCTGGGGTCCTTCAATGGTGAGGTTGACTATAAGCACTACATGCTCTACCTTTTGCTTCTTGGCTGCAGCAGGAGAGTAGTGCTTTTTGTTTTCCTGGGTTTGGGAATGGTCGGCTTGGATTGCGAATGAGATCCTACATGCGGTATGGAAACAACAAGGGGTGTGGTGACCGTAGGGGTTCTACTGCTTAAAACCTTTCAATTCAACAAAGTTAGAACCTGAACCTAACAAAATCGTTAAGATTGCAATGGTTTTCTTGGGCGAGCTCATTTTCTTCTTCATTTGAGTGAAAACCAACTACAACTCATGCTCAGTCATCTATTTCTTTGTGTCTATAAGTATTTTTCATGGTAATGACTATGGTACCATCCCACCAAATACGTATATGTACTTTCCTTCTCTAATCTAGCATGCAACCCCTGGCCATGACCTGAACTCGCATGGAACACTTTAGCTGATAATGTGAATTTATGGGCCCGCATCTAGAAGGTGTGCGAGTGAACGCAATGCAGCCTGATGAAGGTATTCCCATAAGTGACCCCAAACCAAGTTGAGTACTCATCTAGCAGTGACCTGGGGATTATTTCAATGGCCCTTATCACCTCAAACATCTTAACATACCATCCTCCAAAAGAAGCTTCATTGATTTCCTTGCTGCTCGGGTCTCCCGACGTCCTCCATGGTGTATACTGGAGAGCTAAGGGTTGGTCTTTTGATATTGGCGCTAGGTCTTGTCATGCGGAAAGAGTTATTTTTGCGGACAAACCTAACCTCCCTAGGAGTCTAAGACTCTCTAGTGACAAACAAACCAAACAAGAGCAATCCTTCTCTAAACATACATCATTCTATGAGAACCAAGTGTTTTTCGATCTTACCTTAGGTCCAACGCTTGTTGTAGCAGTCCAGCCTTGCTGATCCAGATGAGCTCCTCCTTCACTTTAAGACCTGCATACACTAACAAAGCAAACGATTACATAACACCTGAATATTCATCATAAAACAAAGCATATTCATCACATAGACCAAGGAGTACATGAAATAATTCATTTAACAACAAATCATTGAGAAGAATGGACTTATTTGTATTAAGTAAACAAAAAAGGAACCATTACAACCTGAGCCTTGGTGTTGTGCAAGCTCCTCCCAGGGTCCAACAAGAGATTTCCTCTACTTTGACAAGCTCACCCACTCCCAATATGGCAACAAGGAAGGATAGTGATCTCTCCTCACAAGTCAACAATGGAAGTCCTAATTCCAGCAGCATTTACCCTTTAGAATGTTCAGCTTTCAACCTCCCCTCCTTTGGCCCAAGGCCTGTATTTATAGTATTCTAGAGGAAGTTATTCAGTTCCAACATCAATGGGATACTCCCTCTTTTGGATGGGGTAGCTCCTCTCTTGATGGGATAAGCTCCTCTATCATAGGGGTGCATGAACCATCTGGAGGCGCTCAATACACGTCAAGAACTCTTCTAGAAGGCTCTAGGAGTGACCACAAGTAACTTTTTAAAGATGAAACTTGCGCCTTTTGACCTTTACAGGGTACGTACCCATCCTTTGGCTTACAGAGCGTACAAGTACGCAGGTACAGTGTGTTTGGAGTGCGTACACGCAGGCAAGGTAGAGAGAACCTGCGTACCCAGAGATAAACATGTTTTTAACTGACTTTCTCTCTTTTTGAAGTTTG
>APFE031570330.1:19321-44127 GCA_000404065.3 Pinus taeda
TGCACTAAGCATTCCGGTGTTGGTGATTATCCTTAAACCACCGCCCTTTATACCAACATTTCAGAGAGCACATTCAGCCTAGTGCTGCCATGCATTTTTGCACATTTTGTATTACAGCTCTCTTCTTGGACTCATACATACCCTTCGGATTAAGGGGGGGAATGTTGGACACCTAATCCTAAGGGGTTAGCGTGGAAGCCGAATGGACAAGCAGTCCAAGGGACCTTGGGATGTGAATCCCAACGGTCACCATATTGTACTATAAATGTACATCTTTTGTGAATAAAAAATGTACTGAATGTTTTATCTTTACTATTGTTCTCCCACACCATGTGTGTTTAACATTCACCATTAAAAAAAAAATTATGTGTGTACGACAACATGTTTCTCTCATTACGTATCAAGATCACTTATTCTTAATATAGGCATGTTCATGGCAAAGTGAACTCTTATATTATAGTTGTCTTGAACCTACCCGTATGTTTCTACCTTTTGCCAAGTTTCAACAACCAATAAGGAATAATGAAGACAAGTGGGTGGGAAAGAAATAAGTTGGATGATCCTCACCTCTTTGTTTAAGTATTCTCGTATTTAAGGATTTTAGGAGCACATCATGGAGGTCACTCATACCACCTGGATTATCCACGTTGTCATTTGTTTCAACTTGGTAATGGTATATCTCTGATGCTAAACCATGTATGCCACAAGCCTTCTACATGTCAAAGTGTTTCATTCATGTTTTGAATGTCTCTTGTTATTTACAAATCATGCCTCCCCCTATGCATAAGTATTATTTACTAACTTTTAATGTCTTCTAGTTTTAGCATCCATTCATTGAACTAGATTGCATAGTAAATAAATCCTTTCACTAGAGTTACACGTGCATGAAATTCATTCACACATGATTATAATTTGGTCCAACTCTTATTTTACCTTCCCAACTTTAGCACAAATCCAAAGATAGTCCTTGATGAAAGTCCCTAACAGCGATTGTTTGAGATTTTTCTATTGGAAAAAGAGAGCATGTCTAAAATTATTTATGATATAAGGCATGCAATTAGGGTTGATGATTTATTGCTAAAGAATTGGTCAAAAAAGTTGCATATTGTGTGAAATTTGTACTTGTTTGATTTGCACATTTGCAATCATATGATACAATTGTTCTTCTGGTCATTGAACTCCCCACTACTAACGTTTTGAATATATCATATTTTTTAAGGCTTGCTTTAATGTTCTTCACATATTTAAATAAACTGGAATGATAAGAACTTAAAATTTTAAAGTAGATATCTAAGCTTATGTGCCTTGATTTTAGCATGATCTCTCTCTCTCTCTCTCTCTCTCTATGTGTGAACTTTTGTAGTTATGATATCATTACTAAAAATATCTGATTTTATCATATTCAAGTTTTGAATCTTCTTCAATACTTACGAGAACTAAGACGAGGGAGCCTTAGAGTGCAACACTCATACTTTTTGCTAACTTGATCAGGAACTCTGAGGGACAAACTCTTCACCATGACATAAAGATTGTAAAATTCTGAGTAACGGGTTGTAAATATCAATAACATTGTAATTCTTGTGAGTTCCGTAACATTACCTCAAAATCTTTTGTGTGTCATAAGGTGCTTGCTAGAAAAAATATTTAATAATTCTACACATTGTTCAGAGTGACAATTTTACAGGTAGCAAGTTCCTAGTGTTGTTCAAAATTAACAGTCAACAGATCCATGAATTTCTGGTTGAAATTTGGTGATTTCAGTGGTATTTTGGTGTCGGCATGAGTATTATTTTTATGTACAGAAAAATGAAAGCAAGGTCATTGCTTTCTATGTAATTAGATTTTGTCCTTTTGTACGGGAAGGTGTAAACTGTGCATTGCTTTTACAAATGTAACCCTCTACAGGATTTGATGAAAGCATATGATTGCAGAGGATAGCAAAGCAGTACAAAGCTCTTATATAGAATCATTTGTATTGTGGTGAAGTCAATTTTATGATTATAAATATAGATATCTAAGGAGGATACAAGCAATATGAAAGTAAGTCCCATCACCAACTTTGGCCTTTGGATTTTTGGTGTTTGGAATCAATTTGTAGTGGTCCCACCCGTGTTCAAATTTTTGGAGGCATCACCCATACGCCCGTAGTGTAGGAGGATAAAAAGAATATGAAATCAAGTCACGTCACCAACTTTGGCCTCTAGAGTTTTGGTGTTTGGAATCAATTTGTAGTAGCCCCACCCTTGTTCATGCTATAATGTTTCCATTATGTTTTACTGTATCTAAACCCATGTCACATGCTTTCAATATCGTTAATATTGAAAATGCTATTGAAAAAATGTCTTGTAATTGCATATCTTAATATACTTCTAGTGCTACATTCTAAAATTATACAAAGTAGTTATAGTTTTCATTTAAATGAAATTCAAATGTACACAAGAATGTAGCTTTGAAACATAGCAATTTTAGTATTTAGTTATGTACACACACTGAAACGAAAAGGAAAACATGTCTCCTACACAATAATTGTCTAGTAAAAGAAAAACAAAATGGGGACAACTATGTAGAAATGTTGTTGGTGATCGGTTGACTATAGGGTTCAACTATACAGGTAAGTTACAAAGAATACTAGAATTCTTTTTACATGGCAAGAAACACCTTTTTTTAAACCTTGAATTTTAATTAGTTTGGATCATAATAAGCTTTGTGGTAAGATTATTCTTAAGTGTTATGTTGTATTTAGATGGCTTATTTACCTGATATTCCTCTATTCCATACACCACTATCTGTTACCTAAATATTAAGATTTCCAAGAAGATTATTGTCCAAGCAAGCAATTCTTCATTTTTTCCAAAAAAACTAACATGAAACAGAAGATATACCTTTACCTATAATGTCAACTTCAACTTATAAGCAACTTTATGTATCTTCTGTGAAAGTGTTGAAGATCCCAAAGATTGCAGAAAGTAGAATTGGAAACAAATAATTCAATGTGGAGGTAGAAAATTTTAAGTTCCAAAAGACCATGGAGAGATAATATGTAAATGTATATGTTTGGTTATTAGAAAAGATTGTTTTCTCATTAAGGACAACTCAATTTTTCCAGTGTCCAACCTCCTTCAATATATTATGTTCATGGTTGGAAACTATCATGCATTCTACAAAGTCCAGTTCCAAGGAAAAGGAAAAAAAAGTTTTGTTTGTGGTTAAATTTTGGTCAAAATAGGAAAAGGAGGTTATTGCATCTTCTTTGAACCTAAATCAGATTATATTCCATTTGTACCTTTCAGAGTATGGAATTCAAGAAGAAGCATAACCATATCAAGCTATCAAGTGCACAAGGATAATTGTTCTAGAGACATGGCAATTTCCATTTTGGATTCCTTGAAGGGATTCCCATCCTTCCAGTTTTATGATTTGTTTGAAAAGCCCAATTTTGTATGGAAAATAATTCTAGAGCTCGACGAGAAAATGAATGCTCACCAAAAACATGGATTTGAATTCCCATGGAGAAACATCGTTGGTTCATTAATTTCAGATGAAATGGAGGCATCGTCACATAGTGATCGTGTTGGAGGTTGCATTATTGCTCAGGCTCCTGAGAAAGGAAAATCACTCATGAATATAAGTTTCCTACAAATTTCTCTGAGTTTCTTTCTAGCATGCAAACCATTAATCATTGCCTCAAAAAGCATGCTCCATACATGGCAAAGGGAGTTTAAAAAATGGAATGTTAATATTTCCATTTAAATTTTGAGCCCATTAAGAGACTTCACAATAATTTTACACTTTCACCAATGAAAAAAATGTCAAAATTTATGAAGAGACAAAGCAGATAGGAAGGTACCTTACAAGGAGTATAGGTCTTTTAATTCTTGATAAAGGCCACATTCCTCAGACTCACAAGTCAAAGATTTGGACTTTATTAATGAGAGTGAATACAAGGCTTCAAATTATGCTATCTAGAACTTTGTTTCAAAACTAATCTATGAAGCCTGAAAAAATAAAACTACAAATTAATAAGGACACCAAAAATTGATGTGTGAGTGCCCTTGCATCTGATCCTTGAATACCAGATTTTGGTTTGGCAATAGTGGTGTGAAATTCAGATGTAAGAATGGATGTTAGATTAAATTTACAGATTAAATATAGTCTTAGTTTTTAGATTCCATCGAAAGACAATTTTCGAATGGTCACCAAAAATGGCTTCTTTAATTCAAGCTTATTTGGTTATGATTATTTTCTTAAATTTTGATGTCGAATTTTTCTTTATTTGAGTTGGTGAAATGTAACTCCATATTTATTGAACATGATTGGTAATCCTCACTCACTGATATATGGACTCTCATCCACATGCTCCTAACAAGTTCTTCCCAACCATCCTTTGTACATAAAGAAAACAACATTCTATATTATTCAAGATCAAATTAGGTGCTTAGTTGTCCAAAAAAATATAGCTTATGTACAACGGTATAATACATATTTACTATTTGTTATATGCGTCTTTTTCTTGCATCACTATTATGATGTTTATAATTATCCAAAGAATATAACTTATGTACCACTGTATAATACATATTTACTATTTGCGTTTTTTTTTCTTACATCGCTATTACGATGTTCATACTGCGCGTTATTTTCAAGTAATGATTTTTATCTTTGGTAAATGTGTTTATGTGAATTTGGCGGTTTCTGATACATCAAATTATATGCATAGAAACAAAGAGAGGTAACGATTTTTATCTTTGGTAAATGTGTTTATGTGAATTTGGCGGTTTCTGATACATCGAATTATATGCACAGAAACAAAGAGAGGTAACGATAATGTTACTTGTTTGAGGGGCTTGCCATGTGTTTATGTAGCTCTCAATATCAATCTATTTGCATAATCAATTAATGAGTCTTTTCAACCCAGAAAAGGTAGAAAAATATTACGGAAAATACATTGGAGAAGTACTTGATTTGATTGATATGCACTAAAACAATCCGATTGCTCATCCTTATTATTGCATAATTTTATTTATGCGAATAGTCTAGAGAAACAATAATTGATCATAGGTTAGGAAGAGTACTTGCCTAATAATTGATCATATGTTAGGAAGAGTACTTGCCTCTGTGGGTTAACAAGTGAAATGATTACATGGGTGGAAAACACGAGAATTAAGGTGTCAGTTGGCGTTATATAATCAAATGTTATTTCAGTTGGATTGCATGTGATATGGCAGTTAACGTGGCACAACGATCTCAGAACAGCTTGATTCTTGGCCTCTTCCACGTAAATGCATTTATCCTCCTCCAAGAATGTGAGTTAAACGTTCTCCATGTTAACATAAACATTCTCCATGTTAATAAAACGATTATGTTCTTTACGTCGTGTAGGTTATACTTTAATATAATACTTACATGGATATATGATGGTGTTTTATAGCGAATAAGTCTTTACGATATACACAACATTTTTAGTGTTAATACATGGTGTGGCGTAAATGATATCGAAATGATGTTTATGAGTGATGCCTATTTATAATGGTAAATAATAAGGGTTTCTTTGTTTATGAGTGGAAATATGTTCCATTTATTTTTGAAGTCACAAATTATTTTGTTGGGAGTGTAAAATATTAGGTGAATATCATACTAGAGAGTTCATACAAAAATTTCATGTATCTGCCGGTCCATTAGGTGATGTAGAATTATCCTTTGAATAGCTGCCACATCTTATATTGTAGGTGACAAGAAGATCTCATTTCTCATTTCTTATTGTTAAGAAAAGTGTGCATATGACACCACCCCATGTTTGATATGTATAAACAAACTATAAGACTTTCATCATCTCAATATTTCAAATATTATTTTAATTGTGTATTACCAATTTAACACAAATACACTAAACAACCTAAACCTAATACAACAATTATTATTTCAAACCAAAATACAACTTTTCCAATTCAACAATTTTATAAGGCAATTGCTAGTCCATTGCTAATTATAATCCCTATACCATCTTATTGAAACAATACAGCCTATGCAATCCTTATTGAAACAAGACAGGGAGGGACCGTTTCTTTGTCGCCTGTACCAATTGGGTGAGTTCTCCTTTACATTTCAATCTAAATTTAACTCTTATCCTTCTAAGATAAGCGAACTACTAATCAATATTTAGATTTTTAATGAATTTGCGGCCCTTGATTACAATCAAAGGCAACAAGCAGCTCCAAACCAGCAATAACCACATTACTCTGTCTCTGTAGAGGCATTTGGACAGCCAGTTGGATTAAAGAGCCAGCCAAATCATATCAATCCACAGCAGTTGTTTTTTACCCATAGTCCGTATCTACAGCAGCGAGCAGCACAACAATCCCAGTTTTCACCTCAATCTGCTCATCAAGTATAGGGATTCCAGCAGAAACAGCAAATGCAAAGATCAAATTCCCCACAAACATTTTTCAGTAATCCTCATCTGCATCAACAGCAGGAGCTAGAGCAACAAATGTAGCCAGGTTCATCAACATCATCCAATTCAGGGACATTGTTGCTTGCCTTTCCAACATTAACGTTGGGTGGTGGCCCAACAAAGATTAATCGTGATGGATCTCTTGGAGTGGATTACATGTACAGTATATTGTCAAACATCAATCAGATACCCCACATGCAGTTGTACCTTCTCAAGATACGAAAACATTTAGAAATGCATCTGAAATTTCTGCAGAGCAAAACAGTTGTATCCTTTGGTGTTAGAACTCACAACAGTGGATTGGCATCCAGTGTAAATGCAATGAAACATGCAAAATCCACTTCTATGAGTTCAACTGTTGTGCATTGACATTCTAGTAAAACGCCTCCAATTTCTATCCACCAGCCTTCAGTCCCATTAGCGGCAGGACCTATTAGACCTACAACTAGCACTCCACCTGGATTGTATGGTCAAGCTGCAACAAGTGTGGTGCAACCTTAATCCAACAATAGTCTCTGGTTTGAATCTTTGAGAACCTTCGCCATCCAGCTAACTTGTTGCTAGCAGTATTCAGAGCTGCTGTGAAAGCACACGCATTTATGAAAGGGATGAACACCATGAGATCCAAGTTAATCTAGACCAACCAGCAATAAATTGCATAGCACAGGAGAATTGGCTTATCTACATGTTTTCTTGTGATGTTAAAAGGTGCTCCATTAGACATTTGAAGCCCAATCACTAGTATGTCGAGAACCTTTTCTTTTTGATAGAATTTTTCGGATGAAACTATGTTGGACAGGATTAAACATCCTCCACACAATGTTATCTGAAATTTTCTATTAACTGTACACTCTCTCAACTTTTTCTTTTGCTATTTTGTATTATAATCTCCTGTTAACATTTATTGAGACAGGCCAGGCCTATTCATGAAATGTAGATGTTGGTCTCATCTATTATTAAACAAGAAAGAAATGCAAAAAAACTGAATGAAATTGAAACATACAAGTAAGACAAGTTTTTATGTGGTAAAACCTTGACAGGGTGTCAAGGAAACATCCACGGGGCAAGGGATTGGATCTTTATTAAATCAAGAATGATTCTCCATAATCTACAATAGTTTAGGCATTCATTAATTTTATAAGAGCATCTGCTATTACATAACTGTTGTTTCGGTATAAAACTAACTTGGCATTAACTAATACAGTTTTTACCCATATTTACATAATTAGTTGTCAATTTCCAACAAACTCCACCTTGACAACGATTTCCTAATCCCTTGCCCATACCCATTCAGCATCTCTTCTGCAAGCCAAGAGAAGATAAACACCATCCTAGCTTCTCTACTGTAACTGGTTTCGTGAATATGTCTGCACAATTCTCCCGTGTATGGACCTTCTTGAGAGCTACTTTTCCGCCATCAATCACATGTCTCAGAAAATGATACCTTACATCAATGTGCTTGGTCTTGCTGTGATAAGCTGAATTTGTAGCCAAGTGAATAGCACTTTAACTGTCATAGAGTACATTCACTCTCTCCTGCGTCCTTCCAATCTCATCAAGTAGACCCTTTAACCAGATTGCTTCTTCTCTGGCATCTGAAGCAGCTATATATTCTGCTTCGATAGTGGACAACGCAACTGTTTCTTGAAGCTTTTACATCCAACTAATTGTTCCACCTAGAAGAGAAAAGACATAACCTGTAGTAGATCTCCTTTTGTGCAAATCACCTGCATAATCAACATCTACATACCCACAGACTGATCCTTCACTACCATTAAAGATGATGCAATGGTCTCTTGTGCCTCTTAGATATCGAAGCACCCATTTCATTGCTCGCCAATGTTCTTCACCTGGATTTGCCATGAACCTGCTGACAACTCCAACTACATGTGAAATGTTAGGTCTTGTAGATACAATCGCATACATTAAGTTGCCTACAACATTTGCATATGGTACATAAGACATATACTGCTTTTCTTCATCAGTTTTAGGACTCAAAACCAAAGAAAGCTTAAAATGGGAAGCTAATGGAACATTAACAGGTTTCACATTGTTCATACAGAACTTTTCAAGTACTCTTTCCACATGCTTCTGCTGTGATAACCAAAGCTTACCATTTTTCCTGTCTCTGTGTATCTCCATGCCCAAGATATGTTTTGCTGCTCCAAGATCCTTCATATCAAACGTCCTAGAAAACTGGGCCTTTAACCTGTTGATCTCTTCCATGTTTTTGTTTACAATAAGCATATCGTCAACATACAAAACTAAGATAATGAATATGCCATCGAAACTCTTGAAGTATACACAATGATCACACTCACTTCTAATAAAGTTCTCACTCACCATGAAGGAATCAAACTTCTTGTACCATTGCTTGGGAGACTGCCTCAGACCATACAATGATTTCCTGAGCTTGCAAACTAATCTTCTGCTACGACCTTGTACAAAACCTTTTGGTTGTTTCATATATAACTCTTCATCCAAATCACCATGCAGAAAAGTTGTTTTAACATCTAACTGTTCTAACTCAAGGTTAAGTAATGCAGTTAGTGCCAACACAGTACGAATAGAAACGAGTTTTACAACTGGTGAAAAAATCTCATGAAAGTCGATACCTTCAACCTGAGAATACCTTTTTGCTATCAGTCTCGCCTTATACCTTTCGATACTTCCATCAAATTTCTGTTTCAATTTGAATACCCATTTGCAGCCAACAACACTTCTCCCTTCAGGAAGTTTTACAAGATCCTAGGTATTGTTCTTGGCTAAAGAATCAATTTCTTCTTCCAAAGTCATTTTCCATTTTTTGCTATCTGTATCATCCAGTGCTTCCTGATAACAAGAAGGTTCCCCATCTTCAGTGATCAAAGCAAAAGATGAAGCAAAATCTTCATACCTTTTGGGAGTTTTTCTTTCCCTTGTAGACCTTCTTAGAGTGACTGGTTGATGAACTGGTTTAGAAACTTCAACAACTTTCTTTGTATCTTCAACACCTTTTCCTCCAGAAGTCTCTTCTTCCTTTTGACTTTCACAGAAAGGTCTAGCCTCCAACTAAATTTGTTGACTTGGCGATACATGTTCCTGTTCAATTCTTTCAACATTTGATTTTAAAAGAAAAGATTCGTCAAATGTTACGTCTCTGCGAATGACTATCTTTCGTGATGTAGGATCCCACAACCTGTACCCTTTCACTACATAGTCATACTCAACAAAGACATAACATTTCGATTTTGGATCTAATTTTGAACGCTGATTTTTAGGAATAAGAGCATAAACATCACAACCAAATATCCTTAAATGTGAATAATCACAAGACTGGCCTGACCAAAGTTCTTCAAGAATTTTACAATTAGTTGCTAGTAGAGGTGATCTATTAACTAAATAACAAGCAGTGGATACTGCTTTTGCCCACAACTCCTTTTGCAAGTTAGCATTGTTGATCATGCTTCTAGCTCTTTCCATAAGAGTCCGATTCGTACGTTCAGCAATACCATTTTGCTGAGGAGTATAAACAACAGTTTTGTGTCTAACGATTCCTTCATCCTTACAACATTGTTCAAATTCTATTGAAGTAAATTCACCACCATTGTCAGTTCTTAAACATTTAATTGATTTCCTGTTCTTTTTTCTACCATTGCTTTAAATTGTTTAAAGACATTGAATACATCAGCTTTCTTTTTCAGCATAAAGACCCAAACTTTATGGGAGACATCATCAATAAATGTTAAAAAATATAGAGCACCTCTATATGATACAACAAGAGATGGTCCCCACAGATCAGAGTGAATATAGTCTAAAATTTCTATACTATTATGACTTCCAGTTTTAAATCTCTGTTTACATTGTTTTCCATATACACAAAGTTTACAGAAATCCAACTTCAAGGATTTCAAATCAAGAAGTGATTTACATTTCATCAGTACCTGAAGACCTTTCTCGCTCATGTGACACAATCGCTGATGTCATACACGAGTACCTTCCTCCTCTTTCTATGACACAATCGCTGTTTCACTGATCTGAGTACTTCCTTTGAGTCTGTAAAGATTTTCGACCTTTTCTCCTTTCATAACAACTAGGGCGCCTTTAGAGACTTTCAACACTCCATTCTAACTTGTAAATTTATAACCATCCGAATCTAAAACTCCCAAAGAAATCAAAATTTTCTTCAATTTAGGTACATGTCTAACACTAGTTAATGTTCTAACTGTGTTATCATACATTTTAATCCTGATATTTCCCATCCCAACAGTCTGACATGATACATTATTACCCATAAACACAGAACTACCATTTACATCTTCATATGAAGTAAACCAATTTCTGTGTGGACACATGTGATGAGAAGCACCAAAGTCTAATAGCCAACTTTCAAAATCCTGAGAGACATTACATACAGGTAAAGTTTCATCTATCATACATAATTCTTCAGCAGATAAAACTTCGTCTATCATACCTTAATCAACCTGATTTGCTTCATTCTTCGGGTTATCAAACTCTTTTCATTTCCAACAGTCTTTCTTAAAGTATCCAATTTTATTGCAGTGCGAACATTTTACCTTACACTTCTTTCCCTTTGATTTTGATCTGGGAGAAGCCCTTGTTTTTTCTCCTCTTTCCTTTGACCATCCTCTAGCTATCATGGCTTTTGGTGCAGATGTTTTAGTATTGAATTTCCTTCGCACTTCTTCAGACAAGAGAGCTTCCACAACTGATTCAAATTTCAAAGAATCAACAGTGCTCAAACTTATTAAAGTTACAAAGTGGTCCCATGACTCGGGCAAAGAACACAACAAGGTTATAGCTTTGTCTTCTTCCTAAATTTTAACTTCCATATCTGATAATTGACATATAAGTGTATTAAAAATATTTAAATGTTCTGCAATTTTTGTACCCTCCTTCATCCGAAGACTGTGCAATTGTCTTTTCAAATAAATTCTATTGGTTAACGACTTTGTCATATATAGTTTTTCTAGTTTTTCCCATAAACCTGTTGTTGTACTCTCTTCAACAATATTGAAGAGAACTTCATCCGCCAGACATAACCTGATGGTATTGAGAGCTCAGGCATCTAAGTCCTCCGAGTCCAAATCTGTCATGCTAGCAGGTTTCTTATTTGCCCCGTCTAATGCTTTGTGCAGCCGTTGTTGCACCAACAAATCCTTAACTTTCAGTTTCCATAGAGCAAAGTTGTTCTTGCCGGTGAATTTTTCTACCTCGAACTTTGCATTCGTCATCTTGGCCATTTCTTTCCTCCTAGGGTTTCAGTCTTGCAACTAAAATATTCTGATTTTCCTTCTTCAGCTAGGGTTTTCAAAATTTTCTTTTTGATTTTGATTTTCTACACAAAATCTAATTATGTTGCCCCATTTTTTTAATTCTTAAGAAATTTCCAAAAAAACTCTTAATTAATTTCCAGAATTTCCTTACAACACATCCTCCACAGATTCCTTTTTTTTTTTAATCTTGAAATTGCCAGGAAACTCTAAATCCTATTTCCAGAAAACTTCAAAAACACTTCAAAGAAATCCTCCAATTTTTTTTTTCTAGTTGAAGATTCCTTAAGCCGTAAAATAAATAAATAAATAAATAAATAGAAATACCCCGCTTTAATTTCAATCCCCCATACAGGGGGCTTCTGATCAGTTGTCGACAACGGATACCAAGCTTTCATTTCATGGCTTCTCCTTTTTTTCAGCTCGACCTCCAGATATGCGCAAAAAAAAACTGCAACTCTCAAAAGAACCAACTCTCTACCTTTGTTGTGTTCTCTGCCACTTCAGTTTTCGGTGGCTACCTTTGTGGCGTTCTCCTCTTCAAAAAATCGGCGGCTGCATAAAACTGGGCAATCTCCTCTTCAAAAAATTCGGCTGCTACAAAAATATACGGCAGTCTCCTCTTCGAAAAAAGGCGGCTGCAAAAAACTGGGCAGTCTCCTCTTCAAAAAACGGCGGCTACAAAACCTGCCGCATTCTCCTCTTCAACCTCTCAGCGGCAGTTTTTCAACAGCGGCTCTCTCTTGAGGCTGACAATGCTGCTCTTTGATGGACAACTTTATTTCTGGGGGCTGCCTTTGTCCTGTTCACTCAATAGATTCGCTCTGATACTATTTGTTGGTTTCATTTATTATTAAACAAGAAAGAAATGCCGAAGAAACTGAATGAAACTGAAACATACAAGTAAGACAAGTTTTTATGTGGTAAAATCTTGACAAGGTGTCAAGGAAACATTCACGGGGCAAAGAATTGGATTTTTATTAAATCAAGAATGATTCTCCATAATCTACAATAGTTCACGTATTCATTAGTTGTTTTATAAGGGCTTCCTCCCTGGGCAAAGAATTGGATTTTTATTAAATCAAGAATGATTCTCCATAATCTACAATAGTTCACGTATTCATTAGTTGTTTTATAAGGGCTTCCTCCCTTACATAACTGCTGTTCAAGTATAAAACTAACTTGGCATTAATTAATACAGTTTCTACCCTTATTTACATAATTAGCTGTCAATTTCCAACCATAGATTCATGTCCAAGAATATATTTTCATCATTTATGATGTATGAATGATTTATTTCTTCTTACAACAGGTATATATGTTGTTTAGTTAACAACTGACCATTGGGTTATTCTAGCCATTGACTTCACAGGAGGCCGGGGTTTACCTTAAAAACCTGGAGTTCCATGAGTTGGGTCCAGCTTTTGTATATTTCATTGACAAGGAATCTGTCAAGCTGTCTGAAAGAATTCTAATATTTAATCTTTGAAATTATATTTCATGGAGTGTAGTTATATGATCAACCAATGTTTTGTAGTTTGATATGGTTGGATGTTCTGAGTGAAGTTAAATTTGCAGTTGCATTAATGGATCCCCAACGCTTGCCTGGTTTATAGTAACTTTGGGACTAAGTTCAGAATTATTGCATATTGTCCAAATGGGTCTGTTACAATAAATAAAACCCATAGCTAAAGACGGTCTACTGGGTGATCAATTAAAGTTGGAGTTATGTCAAGCCAATGCGATTTAGTCCGATTTCTCCCAGACCAAAGATGATTTATTTTGTGGCGGGTAAGCGGACTGTAATATATTCAGCTGATTCGATTCACTGTAGGCAGGGTCTGGTCCATGCACTTTAACAGTAATGTGTCCGAAGCAGTGTGCATAGAACAAAAACTCCGGTCTGTAAAATTAGATGACAAATATTTCACGGCGTACTTCCTCGGTTATTTCACCACTTGCTTTGGCTTTATGGCTGACTGCTAGATGGTATGACTAACAAGCTTCCACAAGAGCAGCCGTAAATGAAACACAAAATAAGAATGAGTGTTTGCCAAACCTTCAGGAACAAAAACCACATCACATAAGTAATAATGAGTCTCTTATGAAACAGAAAAATCTTGGAATTCTTTATACAAGAAAAAGCTGCAATAGGTTTTGCTGTAACATTGGAACATAGATCTAAATTATATTTTAGGTCCTATATTTGAAACAAAGGAAAGGAACAGTGGCTAAGGAGCAACAGATGCTAGAGAATTGGTTCAGAGATCTTCTTAAGAAAAAAAATTATTCCTCAAAAAACACAGGATAGTTGGTCACAAAACAACAGAAACAAGAGAGCAGGAGGTTACATTCAATCTGCTACTGAATGCATCAAGAAAAATAAGTGGCACTCCCATTCTGGACCTTAGAAGATAAACAGTTGAAGATTTTGTCATCCAGGAGCTTGGTGGATATGGAGCTGGGAAGGTTGAATTACTCGTAGACTCTAATAAAACAACAACATGAAGAAATCTGTCAAGCTCTCGTACACATCTGTTCAAGGACGCTATGGAGAATCCTCAAAACATGGGTGCGGGTCATTCTTTGGACAGCTAGATAGTGTGCCCCAGACATGGATGCTAATGTTGCAGGTTAAGAAACAGTGCAGCTCAGGGTCCTGTGGGGAATCCTTCTTGTAGGTAAATGGAGAGAAACAAAGGGAACATAGATATCAACCCTATCTCTCAGTCAGTAAAATTGGTCTGGTTCCTCTATCCCAAAACAAGACAAGCGGGGAAAGAGACGAAAACCCTCAGACAAAGACAATAAGGCAGAACAACAAATCAAGTAATGTCCACGAGAGAATGGACCTCTTGTCAAAGATGCAACAGAGGAACCACTCCCAAACTATGTAAACCCAAAAAAGGAACAGTATCAGAAGAAGCTGCTAATAATGCAGAATTGGTTCGAGGGTTTTTTGAAATAAAAGATTTAAAACTGAAAGGAAAATTGGTACCAAAACAAGATGAGAACATGTAGTAACAATAAAAAGGCTTTGAGAACTCAGACAGGGATCCCTCAGACCACCTGGAACAAAAATAAATCACGTAAGCAATAATTTCTCTTTTGAGACTATAGTGATTTAGATGGTAGAATAAAAAATAAGAGTCTTAGGACTTGCTTATAGACGCAAAACCTGCAAGAGTTTTTAATTGCAACAGTAAAACATAGATTTAAATTATTTTTAAAATACTTTATCTAACATTAAGGAAAGGAACAGTAACTAAAGGTGCAACAGATAAGGCAGAATTGCTGGGCAGTATTGTTGCATTCCGGCCTATGGTCTCAATTGCAAGTTGCAAAAAGTGGTTTGTACATTGCATATGCTATGCCTATTATGTCCTGTATCACGCTTGCACGCAAAACTTTTGTGAAACGTCCTTTTAGCCTTTGTAGTTTCGGCTTAATCACTGGTTGGGTTGCTGTTTTATGGGTTGTGATCTTCACTATCCTATTTTATCTAGTTGTTGCATATCCTATTACAAAAGATACCCTCAACTATATAATGGGGAATTTAGAATAAGGCTTATAATAGTATACAGGTAGATTTGGTTTGTTGGTTGGTTGGGTTGTTGAGATGTCTGTTGGGTTGTTGAGATATTTTCTCAACAAACAATTTCCTTCTTTGGAATCTATTGGATTTCCTTCTTTGGAATCTATTGGATCTTTTTCTTGTTTGGAATCTATTGAATCTCATAAACCCTGGTTTGATGAGAAATAGAAAAATTAATTGTGTCCGCATTTCTGAGTTCTTTATTGGTATCAGAGCCCTTTTGGGTTTAAATTCCGTACGGGAGGGGCCAGGGTCATCAGGGCTATAGTGCTCACGGAGAGTAAGGAGTTACGATTTTATGTGTCTGTTTGTCCATCAAATCTGTAGAGAAACGAGTTGTTGCTGTGTATAAATTGCAGGCAGTGAGATCATAAACATTGATATAGGTATATAGCAGATGCGACCGAAAGCACGTGGTGATGCAAACTGTTTGGCCAATTGCGATATGATGGGGATGGGACATTTCTTCCACGAGGCTATATATCGTAATTGTTGGAGCAGGTACATAGATTAATTGTACAGTGAATTGCTTTAGTAATGATTCAAGGTCAAGCCTGCTTGTCATAGATAGTTGCAAGGTGGCACAAGAGAGCTCATTTTCTTAAAACAAAGATACAGGAATCCCCATGGGCCTCGTTGGCCGATAACAATCATGTTTGCTTTACAGAGAAATGTGGTTCCGCCAACTTCATGCCAGGTTGTCCCCAAATCTGAAGAAAGGGGTTGAATCCTGGACAATTATTGTAATCTGTTTTAGATCATTGTTCACGATTAACATGTAGTTGCCGAATTCGACAATGGCTCTCGGATATCAGCCCCAGTCGTTTTGTCAACGGGAGATTTACAGTTTTCTACAACTCCATATTATGTCATTGAGCCTTCGGATTTTGTCCTACCAAAGTGAAGCCACGATTTTAAGACTGTGATCAAGTTGTGTTTGGATTCATTGCAGAGTATCATGCATAGGTGCAGAAAATGTGGATGTTTCTATAGAATTTAGCGATTTTGTTCTGTGCCATATTTATTTTGTATTGTAAAACTGAAGGTATAGAATTTAGCGATTTTGTTTTGCGCCATATTTATTTTGTATTGTAAAACTGAAGGTGCAGAACTAGTGCTGCATAATTCAAATTAGTGGTTCTTGGTGCTCAGAAACCTTGAACATATCACTGATTTGATTGTGTTTACATAGTGTTAGAGTTTGTTGTTCTTGGCACTTGGAAACCCTTGAACAATGGCTACTGGTTATAGTATGAGATCCTTGTGTGTTGGACCGATCAAGTTGTATGATCAACGTCTAAACAAATTTAGTATTCAGACTACCTTCCTAAAAATTGACAGATAGCCAAAAGCAAAATATCTAGCATATGGTGGTAGCGCCATAGAGTGGTTTATTACTTGATAGCATTTATCACGGAAGCCTCGACAAGCTGAGTATGTCAATATTGTTGATCTTACAAGTTTGTCAATGATGGTTGGAAACAATTGTACCTTAAATGAGTCAAGTGAGAACCTCGAAGATTGTGGTGGAGAAAGAGCGCGGTCCGCGAGATTTTAGAGTGGCTAAAAGTGGTAGTGAAGACCATATCAAACATATGTGACTTACATGTGAAATGTAATTTGTGGTTCATGTAATATTAATTTTGCAATGTAAGTGTTATTTCTAAGTCCCTCCCTTAACACTTACATTACAAAATTAACATTACATGAATCACAAATTACATTTTACGTATAAGTCACATATGTCTGATATGGTTTTTATTGGCAATTCTACTCACTCTGAAGTCTCATGGACCAAGCTCTTTCTCCACCACAATCTTTGAGCTTCCCACTTGATTCATTTAAAGTACAACTGTCTCCGACCATTGTTAATGAACTTGTAAGATCAACAATATTGACATACTTGACTCGTTGAGGCTTCCACGATAAAAATTGTCAAGTAATGAACCACTCTATGGACCTACAAAAGTTGGCTTATATGTGCAAGGTATTGGTTCAAGGTACCTGTGGCAAATATTAAAGTGTGGGAATAAAATTGATGTTTCTTCTTGTCTTGAATTTATTTTTTTGTAAAAGAGAGTTCTCTGGAGCACTTGTTCATTGCTTTCTAGGTAAAAACTAGTAATGCTACCATGACAAAATGTTTTTATATCAGAGAACATATTGTAACTTATATTGATGAATTGAGAAATATGATGGCCATTACAATGGAATCGTACTGGGCAGTCCCGCACTCTTCATCTTCTCTTACCATCAACTCAAAGATTTCCAGCAAAAGATATTGTTGGATGAGAAACTTGGACATGAGTTTGAAAGAAACTTGAATGTGACTGTTAAAGCACTGGTGAATATGAAAATTTTGATGGATTTAAAACCTGTACTTGAGTTCATATGAAATTTCAGCACGATTATTAAGTTCGTCAAGATGAAAAATCAATTATGAAAAATCAATTACAGTCGTTTATTTTTTCATACATAAACGACAACACAATCTTCTACTATCTAAACTTTAAATTTGCAGTTTATACCAGTGCATTAGTCTTAGTTATAAATATTCGGTCAATGTTTACAATCTTAGTATTGTTAGCTGTTAAAATTATGTCCTCGGGTTATGTTATAGTTTCTAATATCCAAAGAGCATGCCCCCCTCGCCCATAATTTTGTATAGGAACAAATGGAGGTTAGCTGAGAAAATCTTCAAATATTCCTAGTGTTAGCCTATACAAAGGCAGTTGTGAGCCTTTGGAAGGTCATACACTGTCCACGGTTATTGCAAGATGTAATTAAATCAAAGTATATCCATCCCCTTTCCTTTGAAGATCGGATCACGGCCAGAACAAAGTCAGTAGAAGGAGCTTCTATAATTTAGAAAGCTCTTACTCTCGCTTTTCCCTGATAGGTCTGGCCAGAAAACGAAGAACATAGGTTGTCGAATGATCTAATTGGTATCCTCAGATTCAAAGGCATTGTGCCTTTACCAGATGCTTCAGCCGAAGGTAATGCAAATTTCTGGAACCAGGGTTGGATGCAGCCAAGAGAATTGGATCTTGAAGGACATTTGGCAGAGTAATGAGACTCAAAGATGAATAGTTGTCTATTTGTTCTATAAAATTGAGGTTGCAAGAAGATGAACTTGTCTGGCCTCAAAACCCTACAAGGTTTATGCAGGGTTTATACAGTGTGCACTAGCTACAAAGCCATGCTCATAGCAGAGCCTGGAGAAGAGTGTTGGTACTGAATACCATTGTGGAAAATCCACTCCTTTGAAGGCCAAGTTATTCTACTGGTTAGCTCTTAGAAACAAAGCTCCCACTTGGGTTATATTACAAAAGAAAGCTTATTTGGGCTCAGGTTATTGCATACTTTGTAAATCATGGGAGAAATCTCTTCAGCGTACTCTCTTTGATTGTATATTTGCCAAGGAAGTTTGGAAGGAGGCCTCCTCCTTAACAGGTACCTGGGCCTCTTGGAAGAATCCTACCTTACACAAAGCTTCAAAAGTGGATGGAGGAATCCTTATTGCTTCATCATAGAGCACTTCAAAGTACTTTTTGCTGGGCATTGTGGATCACAAGGAATCATATTCTCTTTGAGAACATGACTTACTCCCACTGGAAGTATTTTATAAAATCATATTTATATATGGACTTAAGCACATGCCTAGCACAAAGCCAACATGACATACTGGAATCCTGGAGACAGATCAATCTTATCCCTGGGGTAAGTCAAAGGAATCTGAGTCTGTGGCATGGGTGATATTCTGTTTATTTCTCTGACTTTGAGATGCTCTTTCAAGGAGCACTTAGGTTTTAATAGCAATAATTAGGCAGAGCTGCATGCTCGAAATCATATGTTGAGGTGTCGCAAATGGGAAAAATGTGGTAACAGGAGATGCTCTTCCCTATGTTTATAGGGAACACAATGCGAAGGTTGATGAGTTGTAAACTGTTGTTTTTTACCAGTGTGTGCGTTTTTGGTGGAGGAACTTAGAATGGAATGGAAACTTTCCGTCCATAAACTAGAGTGCTGCAGAACAGAACTTACTGCATAAGTGGCATCTGGACAGCTAGTTGGATTAAAGAGCTAGCCATATCATATCAATCCACGGAAATTGCTCTCTACCCATAGTTTGTATCTGCAGCAACAAGCAGTACAACAATCCTAGTTTTCACCTCAATCTGCTCATCAAGCATCGGGACTCCATCAGAAACAGAAAATGCAGGGATCAAATTCCCCACAAACATCTTTTAGTAATCCTCATTTAGTGATTTAGCAATCTATTGACATAAACCTTTCCAAGCGTGTGTCGTATATAGGTGTTTCTCTGATCAGCTTCTGATTATTTGACTACTTTTGAGCAGATGTCTTGAATCAAGATCAGATAAATAGAGTTCAAATGTTACAAAATCCTGCTGATTTATGTACATCTGTTCAGAACAGAAACCCTTTCAGTGCTTCTTCTCCTCAGGCATCTTCTATTATCCTGTCTTCAGGAAGCCTGAAAAACTCAAGAGGCAATATGGCAGAAGGGATGAGCAGTCCAGGTGGACTAAACCTGTCTATGGCACTATCCTCTGGTGTTAGAACTCAGAATAGTGGATTGGCATCCACTGTAAACGCAATGCAACATTCAAAATCAACTTCTGCGAGTTCAACTGCTGTTCATTCTGGTCAAATGCATCCAATTTCTATCCACCAGCCTTCAATCCCATTAGCCGCAGGACCTATTAGCCCTGCAACTAGCACTCCACCTGGATTGCATGGGCAATCGACAACAAGGGTGGTGCAACCTTAATCTAACGATAGTCTCAGTTTGAATCTTTGAGAACCTTCGCCATCCGGCTAACTTGTTGCTAGTAGTATTCAGAGCTGTTGTGCAGGCACATGCATTTATTAAAAAGATGAACAACATCAGAGCCAGGTTAATCTAGACCAGCCAGTAGTAAATTGCATTGACAGGAGAATTGGCTTATTTGCATGTTTTTCTGTGATCTTAAAGGGTGCCCCATTAGACATTTGAAGCCCAACTTGCCAGTATGTCAAGAACCTTTTCTTTTGTCATTTTGCATTATAGCCCTCTGTTAACATGTCTTGAAACACGTCTGTTCATGAAATGTAGATTCAAGTCTAGGAATATATTTTCACCATTTCTGATGTATGAATGTTTTCCTCCTTACCACGCGTATATATGTTGGGAAGTTAACAACTGGCTCTTGGGTTATTCTGGCCATTGACTTTAGAGGAGGCTATGGTTTACCTAAAAACCTAGAGTTCGTAAGTTTGGTCCAGCTTTTGTATATTACATTGTCCATTGACACAGATCTCGAGCTGTCCGAAAGAATTCAAATAATTAATCTTCAAAATTTTATTTCATGGAGTGTAGTTATATGATCAACCAATGTTTTGTATTTTGATATGGTTGGATATTCTGAGTGAAGTTAAAGTTGTGGTTTCATTAATGGATTGTAAAAGCTTGCCTAGTTTCTACTAACTTTGGGACTAATTTAGAGAGATTTGAGTTTCATGTTTATCCCCAGTTATGTGCTTGACTTGTGAAATGTGCAGTTTGCACATTGTTGTTAGCACATTGTTTTTAACAGCCTAACAGGTTATTATTCTCTTTTCTTGGCATAATTGGATTCTTCATCCGTAAATAAGAGTATTTATTTATGGCAACTGATGTTTTGGCCGAAATAATCTAAGAACATTTGGACTTGTATTGAGACGTAGCCCTTTGATATTAAAAAACAAGAGGTGGTCAAAGCCCCTGCTTAGAGTTACTTACCTGATCGCCACCACTGCAAGCAGAACCGCTCACAAATATCTGGTCAGACCACACTGTTGCGCAAGTAACAATATTCATATCTCCAGGAAGAGATGCCACCACTTCCCAAACATTCTCTTTACTATTATAAGACATCACTTGTTGCCTATGGAATACAAATTCCCAAACGCAACAACACACGACCTGGGGCGTCCCCTAATACTCCACATGTTCTCCACTCTGCTCCAAACGCCTGTACTGGGATTGTATACTTCCGCACTCCTCTCGAATCGACCCTGCGACTCTGTGGCATATCCACTTATCACAGTGAATTTCCCATCCATAAAGACTCCCTGGCATTCGTCTCGCTCTTGGCTCATGGGAGGCAGAATTTCCCACTTGTCTTCTTCCACATCGTAAACCTCTGCAGCCAACAGAGCGTTTTTATTCTCATCATGTCCTCTGGCAACATACATAAGCCGATAAGGGGAAACAGAGCAAGCGAAGAAGGATCGAACCATGGGCATATCGGCTCCCCTGCGCCATGTACTGGACTTGAAATCATAGATAAAAACAGAATTCGTTGCCTCCCAGTGAGAGGGATGTCATCCTCCAATTACAACATGTTTCTGATCCACCCAATAGCAGTGACAAAACAGGGGAATCCCATCAGAAAATTGGGGAATTAGAGGCAGCCTGTCCCAGACGCCCTGCAGAGGGTCGAATAGAGTTAGCCCATAAGCAGGTGCTCCCAGCCGTTTAGCCTCTGCCGATTTCCCCTGAGAATTAGCCTGAACAAGGCATATCAACTGCTCGCTCGTCCCAGTAATCTTCCTTTCCGCATAGAACCGGGCGCTAGTCAGTATAGCCTCCCAGCTTCTGCACACAGGATTGAGCTTCCCGTGCGCTTTGTAAGACACTCTGAGCAAGCAATCTCGACCGAATTCCTCCATTTTAATGGTTACTTGATGCCGAATTTGTGTATATCCAAGTCATCATTTTTAGATATTTCATGGCTCACATAATGCAGATTCTGGCAAGCTACTTGCATTTTATGCTTGCACTTATTGTAGGCAGGCATTCATACTCTCGTGCCCATTGATGATAATTGTGTAACAAGTTTTACTAAACAAGTAACCTGCAATTAGTGTCTAGGTTTTTTTGATGGTTATGTGAATACTGAAGGATCGTTTCATTCGAAACAGTGATAGACAGTCACACTGAATGCTGATTATTTTTGTGCCAGGTCACTGCTGATTATTTTTGTGCCAGGTCACTGCGACTGCTGTGGGTGAAGTCATAAGCAGATAAACCATTATGATTGAACCCAGTGTCAAATTGAGAATGTGGTACACTATTAAACATAGAGTTACTTAAATATTGATGATAGAAACCTATATCGATGATAGAGACTTAAAATAATAAACTAAATTTATATATAATTCAAAACTTAAATTAAATATATAATTCTAATTTCAAAATTTTATTAATTTACATATTTAATTAAATTATATTAATTCAAATATTTAATAATAAGTTATAGTAAATTTTCATATATTACAAAAATACTATAATTTATTTTGTTTCGAATTGAAAACTTAAACTGGTTTATAATTTATTACTAAAAAATTTATTGTAGAAATTTATCTTTAAGATGTATTTTCTAAATTTTTTAATGGTTAAAAACTAACTATTAACGGAATATGCTTAAAATAAAAATGGTTGGCTATTTTATATTCTGTTTATATAAATTAAGCCACATACTATTGTTATTTTTAATTCAATAAAAAAGCATTACCCTTTGAAAATAAAAACAATGGTAGCATCTTCTCATAAAAGGGAAATGTCATAATGGCACCCATTCATTTTCAGAGTTTTTATAATGGGCTCTAATATAACATTTTTGAAGTTAAAATATTTTTCCTTTGAGCTTGAACTCGACAATCACAACACAAATCTTATAACAAAAGTAGCCTTTTGATTTAGGCGACCTTGTGAAAAATGGCTGAAGAGAATTCTGCAAATTCGTTAGAGGTGTTGATTGGTCAGATTGCTAATTTTTATTTTGAAACTGGCCAGGGCAAATAGGTGCATTAGAGACTGATAAGGATTTGGGTGACCTATAGTATCCTAAACAGTTGTAGTGCCCCAACTAGACAATGTTGTTCATGGCTACTGGGAGCACTGGAGACCGGGGTAAGAAGAGGGGCAGGAAGTCAAAAGTCCCAAGTTGTGTTGCATGACTGTAATGATGGTGGTAAGAAGAAGAAAAGAAAGCGGAAGCTTAAGATTAAAACCCCATAAAAAATGGGATTTTGAATTCAAATTGTGGAGAATTAGCGAAACTTTGTATGGAGGTTGAAATTAGTGATGAGGACCTTAGAATGAGGAGGACAACTATTATTTTTGGGGAGTCCAGTGCAAGGGTTCAGGCCATAGTGTCAGAATGGTATTTTCCTTTAAGCGAACGAGGGTTGGAAATTGCTTCGCGTGCAGACCCTGGTGTTTCGAATTTTCTGGTTAACCAAAATTATGTTGGTGAAATGCAGATGGAGTTTGGGGTTATGGAGAACGAAATTAATGATGAAATAGAAAAGACAATGACTGGCAATTTTCGGGAGTCTAGTCCTCGGGTTTCGACCATAAACTCTGGATGGTCGATGCCAATTATTTTGCGTGCCAAAACTAGTTTGAAGACTACTTTGCGTGTCAATCCTAACACCGGACTCGAGGGTTTGAAGCGGGCCATCAAGCTCTACACTATGTCACCTAAGGGCGATGAGGGTGGTGAGGAGCAGAGAGCACCTAAATGCAAGGAGGTAGCGAAAATTGGGGCAACAAAGTCAAAATGGAGGGAATCACTAAAGGCGGAGGATTGTAACTTAGTTTCTTAGCTAGTGCAAGAAAACCATTGGCTTATTAGTTAAAAATAAATATTGCTTAATAGTTTTGCATTCTTCCAAATTCCTACCATTGTTAGTGCTTGTAATTTACATAGAGTGAATTTTTTTGAACTTGATCTATATGCTAGTAGGGATTGTTTTAGGTTTTTACAATACCTTGACATAGACTTTAAAGCAATATCCAAATTTTATTAGGTTTAGAGTGGTTTTTTATTCAATAATATATTGGAATAAACTTGAACAATCCATGAGGTAGAGTCAAAGGTGCAAACCCCATGCCCTCTTTTTAGTTTTAAAGACATGCATCAGATGCTAAAACAAGGACAAATTTTTTGCTTGTTTTATGCTCTATATTTTAATTTATTGAAACAATGATAGACAATCACACTAAATGCTGATTATTTCTGTGACAGGTCATGCAACTGTTGTGGGTGAAGTCATAAGCAGATAAACCATGATGACTAAACCGAGTGTCAAATTGAGAATGTGGGACACTATTAAACATAGAGTTACTTTTGAGTTCTAAGTTTACTAATTAAAAATTAAAAGCTAACTACTTTTCAAAACAACTTGTATATTGGCAAGTATTTGAGCTCCACAAATTGGTTCGATGAAAATAACAACTACTACAATAGTTTCTCAATAAACAATTCAATTTTTTCCTTTTTAATCTTTATGATTTTAGTATTTACACAATCTGAAATTTGATTTTTTTAGTTTTAACTCATGATTTATAATGATGTGTTCATGTGTCATTCCACGTGTCCTTCACACTAATGTGTAAGTTGACCTATACTTAAAATAATAAATTAAATCTATA
>APFE031570333.1:0-15662 GCA_000404065.3 Pinus taeda
ATTACGTTGCCGTTTGAATGCATTTCATACTAAAATAAATAATGGCCGCACCTTTTACCATCGTTCGTAAATGTTTAAGCCATTGTTTTGTTTAAGATTTGTGGTCTTGTGTTTGTCAGGGGATCGGCAAATTCTTGCTCACCTGTTATTTTTGTTTTCTTTAGTTTATTGGTCTGCGATTCTAGCTTTGTTGTTTTCATTTTCTATGGGTTTATTGCAGGGCGATTTGATTCAGTTATCGTGTATATATTTTTACTTGATTTGGCCGGCTTTTGTCTTTTTTAATTTGTTTGCAGTGTTCTCTATTGGCATGTTAAATCTGTTTATGGGAATTTAAAATGTGGTTTGGTTTGGTTTATTGTGCGATCTTTTCAAATTCTACAGTGAATTAGGGCTAAACACAATAGGTAAGAATATTATAATTCATATTTTCACGGGTTAATCAGCTGAATGATTTAGAGATGGTGCGAAAGAAGTGGCACAGTTTGCGAAAGCTATAGCAATGTTTGTGCCCTGCTTTGACTAGCCAATTAAAAAAACTCAGTTGGTGAATTCCAGGTATTTTCGATTGCCATATTTATGACAGTTGAGATTATTTTCGGTCTTCTCAAATCTCATGTTAAAATTAGAGGCTCTTGAAATTTCTTAGATTATCCGTTCTTAATTTTCTAGATTGTCTGAATCTGTGGTTAAACTAATTTTACTTTTAATTCTAAGAAATTTTTTGAATTATTTGACATTATTCCTCATGAAATTGACGCTTTCTAATTTTCCCATGCTTTGTTAAGATTCGTTTAAATTAATTTAAATTTTGATAAAATTATGATATTGTTGGCCACGGTACCTGTAAAATGTTAGAAGAGAATTCAGTTTTCATGGCCTCTGTCGCAGATTTATGGTGATATATCTGATGAAATTATTCACGTTTTTCGCATATTTTTGTGCAAGGATTCAATTCTAGATAAAGGATTTTTGTGTATACCTTCTGTGGCTTTGTCGTCTTATGCCTCGACTCATGCTGTTTGCTCCACATAAACTAAGTAGAATCTCCGGCCGCCTTTTCTGGTAAAAAAAGCCAGGTAGATAGTTCATGTGAATATCCCATTAAATCAATTTTAATTTTAATAATTTAAATGACATCAGGAAATTTTGACAGAGTACAATAGGCATTTGCGGTAGATTTATGTGAATGTATTGATGAAATTATTCTACACAATATTTATTTCAATGATCTTTGTCTAGGGATTCAATTCTGTATACAGAGTTGTTGCCTCTACCTTCTGCCGCCTACTCCAGTGCTTCCTCTGGGGCCAATGCCTCTGCTGCTTCCTCTGGTGCTCCAGTAAAACTAAGTCAACTGTAACTCTAGCTGCCTATGCCTACGCAGCTCTATCTGAGTTCATGTATTCCACCGACCATAACTGATTGCTGGCAATGATAATGATAGCACTCAGGCATACTGAAATGCTTTTAGTATTGAATTTATAGGTTGAGAATGAGATATTATGAACGTTGAGCAGAAAAATGAATGAGACATGATGAAATTAATACGTCAATTAGAGGGATTGTGTTCTTAATTTAGAGAATATATATGTGAGAGAATTAATATTTGGAGGTATAATGTACAAAAATAATCACCAAAAGTTTGCGAATATCTTTCCAGAAAATTCGATTGCTCTGCTTCAACTACTTACAAAAGTATCAGACCTTGTAGACTGATCGTGTAGACTGAGCTTTTTCTTAGCGCGAAGCATCCACTTAAGTTGAGGAATTTAAGGTTTATGAGACTTGAAAGTGTCCAATTCCTGGTAGTTTCTTTCTTGCTAATGTTTATGGCAAGGCAATATATTGTGAAATGTCAATAGTCTGAAACCAGGGGTAAACACATTCAACCATCCCTATCTTTGATATGGATGCTTTCTTCAATGTGAGATCTCTTCAAACACCCACCGATTCTTCAACGTGAGATCTCTTAAAACACCCATTGTCAAAGTTGTGTGATGTTTTCGGTGGAATTAGGGATCAAACACAGCACTGTAGCAAAGAATTGTAATGTCCTAATTTTCATTAAATAAATTTCTCACTAGCAATATCGCAGTGATGCAGTACAGGTGTTGTGGGAGGGAGATTAGGAGATGGTGCACAGGTGGTACGGTTTGCGAATTAAAATTTCAGGTATTTTCGATTACCATAACACGCTATCATGGTTTTGTGGGAAAAATTAATTAAACAGCTATCATGGTTTTGGGGGAAAATCCAACTAAACTGGCGATTACTGATAATTGAAATCGGAGAGAACAGAGATTCGATTAAATTAATTTTAATTTCGAATTTTTTTATCCGCCATGGTACCTGTAAAATGTTCCAACAGAATTCCTTTTTCGTGTCCTTCCTAGCATATTTGTGTTGAAATATTTTTGGCACCTGTAAAAATGTTCGAAGAGAATTCCTTTTTCGTGGCCTTCAAATTCTCTCTGGATTTCATTAATCGATTAAGTCTGTACTTCAATCATTTTTCTCTCTTCTTAGTCCGCTCGCAATCCCATCAATTCCTTTTAATCTTTCGTTGTATTCTCTGTTCTCGGTTGGCATTAATTCTGACTCTGTTATTTTAACCTTGCTCTGTTCTTTCTATGTAGTTTTATTTAACCCAACTATTAGTAGGTTTAGCCCAACTACTGGTAGGTTTCGTTCATCATGAATGATACTAATTTTATGTTTCTTGAATTAAAATAGTTGAATTAGAGAAACCTCCATTACAACTATATTTCCTATGAGCTACTCTCAAAGCAAAACCTAGTCCATTCATCTCAGTTTTATTATTCCATTTTCCTTCTGGTTTCCGTGTAAAATGTATTCTCATTGAATCAAAATTATTCGCTCGACCAGTTTCATTGTTTTATGTTGCATCTTATGAAGCAGAGCAATACATATCTCCATGGGCTTCACTTACAATTACAGTTCTATTTCGTCTGAGCAAATATTCCTCTCCAAAGTATTCAGGGGATCCGTTCCATTGTTTTATGTTGCATCGTGTGAAACAGAGCAATTACAATTACAGTTCTATTTTCTCTGAGCTTTACTCTCAAAACAAACCCCAATCTTGTAATGCCATCGAATATTCCTGAGCTTCTATTTCGTAAGTTTCTAAGGATCAACTGTGCAATTTTATACTCCCCCAATTTCAACAAGATATTCCTAACTATTTAGAAAATAATAGCCAGTGATTTGCAAAGAGGTGTTATATATAACTAGGTAGGAAGAAATTATGAGTCAATCTCAGTAGCAATAATGACTAATTCCCCACATCTAAAATTTAAGTATAAATCAAATCTTTTGGCATTCTGACTTTTTTTCATGTTTATTGAAGGGTGTCCTTAGGATTTTGATTCTATAGATTATACAGTTCCTTAATTTTTTAATTATTTTTCAAATAGAAGTAATTTACAATATTTATAAATTAATAAAATGGTAAACATGGTTCTTGCAGCTGGACTACGAGAAGAAAATACAGAAATTGGAGAATTCCATAAATACATGGAAGAATAAAATGATTTTATTTAATAATTATTTTTTTCTAGCCTTCTAATAACTAGAATGTCAAACCACAACAAGAATAAGGTATAAGGTATTTTCAAATACTATTGAATATCTCAAAGCCACCTGCCTTTACTCAATCATAGATGTAGTTTGTATCCATCCTCCAAGCTCTGCTCTCCATGGAAACCTAATCCTTTCATTTCAGTTTTCATTATGTTAATATATTTAACACTGTAATGATTTAGTTTCATGAGAGTGGTTTTTACTGATTTTTTTAGCTGCACTGAATTTATTATAATAATTTTATTGATCCGATTTGTATCTCACTCATTTCAGATTAATACATTTATTCATTGATTTAGTTTATTCCTATGAAAGTTTGTGGTTTTATTTAAATTGGTTTCTTACTTTTACAGTTATATCTCTGAGTTTTCTGTGTCAATTAAAAATATAGTTGACTTAACATATGCCTCTCATAATCAGTTTTGGATGGGCCCTCCAATTATATTTTTATATTTTACAAATATATTTTTAATTTAGAAAAATGCTTTTTGTTTATGTCTTATAATGTATGGTACATTTAAATTTTTAGATTATTGAATTTGTCTAAATAAATTTCAATTATATTTCTATATTTTACAAATATGTTTTTCATTTAGGAATATGTTTTTTATTTATATATTATAACTTACTTTACATCCTCTTCTTACATTAGCATCGTGGTTAAATTCAATGTATTTTAAATTGTATATTCATACATTTAATTTATTTTAACTAAATTTTGTTATATTTAATTTTTTATTAATGATATTTAATTTAATTTGTTTTTGAATGATTTCTTTATTAATGTTGTCTAGTTTAATTTAATTTTTAAAATGATTTTCAAATTTAAATATTTAATATGTTATTCAAGTTCTGCACTATATTTATTAATGGTACAATGATGTATGATATATATTTTTAATTAAAATAACATAATGTATAAAGAAAATTGTTTGAATTTATATAATATAAAGTGATAATGCTGTTAAATTTAAATATTTATGATAGAATTAAATTGTAACATAAATATTTTATAAGATTGCTTTTGAATATATTTTATTAAGATTTTCAACTACAACATGTATATATATAAACTCTTAGGAATCTACATTTATGTTACACTAGGCAAGATTAAGCTAGAGTGGGCAAGGATAGACTAAATTAGGCTAGGATACACAAGGATAGAATAAGTTTAAGCTAGGGTAGGGTAGGCTAGACAAAAATAGGATAGGCTACTCTATAATGGGCTAGGGTAAGCTAGAGTAGGTTAGGCTAGGCTAATATAGAGTAGACTAAGGAAAGTTAGAGTATCCTAGCATGGGCTACTAAATAATAGGCTAGGCTAGGCTAAGCTAGGTTTGGCTAGGTTAGGTTAGGTTAGTTTAGGTTATGCTAGGCTAAGGTAGGCTAGGTTAGGTTAGGTTAGGCTAGGGTAGCTTAGGTTAGGCTAAGCTAACTTAGATTAAGTTAGGTTAGGTTAGGCTAGGCTATAGTAGGGTAGGTTAGTTTAGGTAGCTAGGTTAGTCTAGGCTAGAGTAGGTTAGGCTAGATAAGGCTAGGCTAGGCTAGAGTAGGCTAGGCTAGGCTAGAGTAAGCTAGGGTAGGCTAGAGTAGTCTAGGCTAGGCTACGCTAGAGTAGGCTAGGTTAGGCTAGGAAATAGTAGGTTAGGCTATGCTAGGCTACGCTAGAGCAGACTAGGCTAGGCTCAACTAGGTTAGAGTAAGTGAGAGTAGGCTAGGGTATGGTAGGTTAGAGTGGGCTAGGATAGGCTAGGCTAGGCTAGGCTAGGTTAAGCTGGGCCAGAATAAGTCAGGCTAGGCTAGCCCAAAGAAGGCTAGGGTAAGCTAGGCTAAGCTAGTGTAGGTAGAGTGGGCTATGCTAGGCTAAGTTAAAGTAGGTTAGGGTAGGTTAGGCTAAGTTAGGCTAGGCTAGGCTAGAGAAGGCTTGAGTAAGGCAGGCTAGAGTCGGTTAGGCTACACTAGAGTAGGCTAGGCTAGTTTAGGCTAGGCTAGAGTAGGTGAGGCTAGGTTATGCTAGGCTAGACTAGTTTAGGGTGGGTTAGGCTAGGTTAGGGTAGGTTAGGGTAGGTTAGGTTAGGCTAGATTAGACTAGGTTAGGTTAGGCTAGAGTAGGTTAGGCTAGAGGAGGCTAGAGTAAGCTAGGCTACGCTAGAATAGGCTACGGTAGGCTAGTTTAGGCTAGGCTAGAGTAGGGTAGGCTAAGTTAGGCTAGGCTAGAGTTGTTGAGGCTACAGTAGCGTGGGGTAGGTTAAGCTAGTTTAAGCTATGCTAAAGTAGGCCAGAGTAAGTTAGTCTGGAGTAGGGTAGGTTAGGCTATAGTAGGCTAGGTTAGACTAGGTTAGACTAGAGTAGGCTAGAGTAGGCAAGAATAGAGGAGTCTAGGCTATGCTAGATTAGGCTAGAGCACACTAGAGTAGGTTAGGCTAAGCTAGCGTAGGCTAGGGTAGGTTAGATTACACTAGCTAGGGTAGGTTATGGTAGGCTACATTAGGCAAGGCTAGGCTACATTACGCTACGTTGGGCTAGGTTAGGCTACGTTGGGCTAGGTTAGGCAAGGGTAGGTTAGGCAAGGGTAGGTTAGGAAAGGTGAGGTAAGGTTAGGCTAGGTTAGGCTAGGATAGGCAAGGCTATGTTAGGCTAGGTTAGACAAAGCTAGGCTAGGGAAGATTAGGTTAGGTTAGGTTAGGCTAGGTTAGGTTAGGCTAGGTTAGGCTAGGTTAGGTTAGGCTAGAGTAGGCTAGGCTAAGCTAGCTTAGGTAGAGTGGGCTAGGCTAGGCTATATTAGAGTAGGTTGGGGCAGGTTAGGCTAAGTTAGGCTAGACTAGGCTAGAGAAGGCTATAGTAGGCTAGCCTAGAGTCGGTTAGGCTAGGCTAGAGTAGGCTAGCTTAGTGTAGGCTAGGCTAGAGTATGTGAGGATTGGTTGGGCTAGGATAGAGTAGTTTAGGGTGGGTTAGGCTAGGTTAGACTAGGCTATAATAGGTTAGGCTAGGTTAGATTAGGTTAGGTTAGTCTAGAGGACGCTAGAGTAGGCTAGGCTACAGTAGAATAGGCTAGGGTAGGCTAGTTTAGGCCAGGCTCGGTTAGGCTATGGTAGCTTAGGTTAGGCTAAGCTAACTTAGATTAGGTTAGGTTAGATTAGGCTAGGTTAGGCTAGGTTAGATTAGGGTAGCTTGGCTTGTGCTAGGTTAGGCTAGGGTAGCTTAGGTTAGGCTAAGCTAACTTAGATTAGGTTAGGTTAGGCTAGGTTAGGCTTAGGCTAGAGTAGGGTAGGTTATTTTAGGTAGCTAGGTTAGTCTAGGCTAGAGTAAGTTAGGCTAGATAATGCTAGGTTAGGCTAGAGTAGGCTAGGCTAGGCTAGAGTAAGCTAGGGTATGCTAGAGTAGTCTAGGATAGGCTAGGCTAGAGTAGGCTAGGTTAAGCTAGGAAATAGTAGGTTAGGCTATGCTAGGCTACGCTAGAGTAGTCTAGGCTAGGATCGACTAGTTTAGAGTACGTTAGAGTAGGCTAGGGTACGGTAGGTTATAGTGGGCTAGGATAGGCTAGGCTATGCTAGGCTAGGTTAGGCTAGGCTAGGCTAGAGTAGGCTAGGCTAGGCTAGGCTAGGCTAGGTTAGGTTAAGCTAGGCTAGAATAAGTTAGGTTAGGCTAGCCCAGAGAAGGCTAGAGTAGGCTAGGCTAAGATAACGTAGGTAGAGTGGGTTAGGCTAGGCTAAGTTAGAGTAGGTCAGGGCAGGTTAGGCTAAGTTAGGCTAGGCTAGGCTAGAGAAGGCTTGAGTAGGCTAGGCTAGAGGTTGTTAGGCTATGCTAGAGTAGGCTAGGCTAGTTTAGGCTAGTTTAGAGTAGGTGAGGCTAGGTTAGGCTAGGCTAGAGTAGTTTAGGGTGGGTTAGGCTAGGATAGGCTAGGTTTGGTTAGGCTAGAGTAGGTTAGGCTAGGTTAGACTAGGTTAGGTTAGGGTAGTTTAGGCAAGGCTAGAGTAGGTTAGGCTAGAGTTGTTGAGGCTAGAGTAGAGTAGGGTAGGTTAATCTAGTTTAGGCTAGGCTAGAGTGGGCTAGATTAAGTTAAGCTATGGTAGGTTAGCTTAGGCTATAGTAGGCTAGGTTAGACTAGGTTAGACTAGAGTAAGCTAGTGTAGGCAAGGCTAGAGGAGTCTAGGCTAGGCTAGATTAGGCTAGAGCACGCTAGAGTAGGTTAGGCTAAGCTAGCATAGGCTAGGGTAGGTTAGATTACGCTTTCTGGGGTAGGTTATGATAGGCTATGTTAGGCAAGGCTCGGCTAGGTTGGGCTATGTTGGGCTAGGTTAGGCAAGGCTAGGTTAGGAAAGGTTAGGTAAGGTTAGGCTAGGGTAGGCTAGGATAGGCAAGGCTATGTTAGGCTTGGTTCGGCAAAAGTAGGATAGGGAAGGTTAAGTTAGGTTAGGTTAGGTTAGGCTAAGTTAGGCTAGGCTAAGTTAGGCTAGGTTAGGTTAGGCCAGGTTAGGCTAGGTTAGGCTAGGCTAGGTTAGGCTAGGTTAGGTTAGGCCAGGTTAGGCTAGGCTAGGGTAGGTTAGAGTAGGCTAGGCTAAGTTAGTGTAGGTAATGTAGGCTAGGCTAGGTTAAGTTAGAGTAGGTTAGGGCAAGTTAGGCTAAGTTAGGCTAGGCTAGGCTAGAGAGTGCTTGAGTAGGCTAGGCTAGAGTCGGTTAGGCTATGCAAGAGTAGGCTAGGGTAGTTTAGGCTAGGCTAGAGTAGGTGAGGCTAGGTTAAGCTAGGCTAGAGTAGTTTAGAGTGGGTTAGGGTAGGTTAGACTTGGTTAGGTTAGGCTAGAGTAGGTTAGTCTAGGTTAGATTAGGTTAGGTTAGGCTAGAGTAGGTTAGGCTAGGGGAGGCTAGAGTAGGCTAGGCTACACTAGAATAGGCTAGGGTAGGCTACTTTAGGCCAGACTATAGTAGGTTAGGCTTGAGTAGGCTAGAGTAGACAAGGCTAGATTAGGCTAGCGCACGCTAGAGCAGGTTAAGCGTGCAGGTTAGGTTAAGCTAGCGTAGGCTAGGGTAGGTTAGATTGTGCTTGCTAGGGTAGGTTAGGCTAGGCTACGATAGGCAAGGTTAGGCTGCGTTAAGGAAGGCTAAGCTACGTTAGGCCACGCTGGGCTAGGTTAGGCAAGGCTAGGTTAGGAAATGTGAGGTTAGGTTAGGTTAGGTGAGGCTAGTTTAGGCTAGGTTAGGGAAGGTTATGTTAGGCTAGGTTAGGCAAGGCTAGGCTAGGGAAGGTTAGGTTAGGTTAGGCTAGGTTAGGCTACGCTAGGCTAGGCTAGGATAGGCTAGGCAAGGTTACTCTACTCTAGGTTAGGATAGGTTAGGTTAGCTTAGGTTAGGTCAGGTTAGACTAGGTTAGGTTAGCTTAGGTTAGGCTAGCTTAGGTTAGGCTAGCCTAGTCTAGGTTAGGCTATATTATGTTAGGTTAGCTTAGCTAAGCATAGGTTAGGCTAGGTTAAGCTACGTCAGGCTAGAGTAGGCTCGATTAGGCTAGGCTATTATAGAGTAGGGTAGGTTAGTTTAAGTTAGGTTAGGCTATTCCAAGCTAGAATAGGTTAGGTTAGGGTAGGAAAGAGTAGGTTAGGCTAGAGTATGTTAGGGAAGGATAGTTTAGGTTAGAGTAGGCTAGGGTGGGTTGGAGCAGTCTAGCCTAGGCTACGGTAGAGTAGGCTAGGGTAGGCTAGAGTATTCTAGGCTAGGCTACAGTAGAGTAGGCTAAGGTGGGCTGGAGTAGTCTAGGCTAGGCTACAATAGAGTAGCCTATGGTGGGTTGGAATAGTCTAGGCTAGGCTACAATAGAGTAGGCTAGGCTAGAATATGGGCTACACTAGGCTCACCAAGGTCAGAGTAGGGTCTACGCTAGGTTAACTTAGACTAGGCTAGAGTATCGTAGGGTAGGTTATGCCAGTTTAGGCTAGGTTAGGCTAGGGTAGGCTAGAGTAGAATAGGCTAGAGTAGGGTAGGTTAGGCTATAATAGGCCAGGTTAGGGTATGTTAGGCTAGAGTAGGCTAGAGGAGGCTAGGTTAGGCTAGGTTAGGATAGAGCGGGCTTGAGTAGGTTAGGCTAGGCTAGAGTAGGGTAGGGTAGGTTAGGTTAGGCTAGGCTAGGCTAGGTCCGTCTATGCTATGTTACACAAGACTAAATTAGGCTAGGTTAGGCAAGAACAGGTTAGGAAAGTTTAGGTTAGGTTAGGCGAGATTAGGCAAGGCTAGGCTAGGTTAGGCAAGGCTAGGCTAGGCTAGGTTAGGCGAGGCTAGGCTAGAAAATTTTAGGTTAGGTTAGGCTATGTTAGGCTAGGCTAGGAAAGGTTAGTTTAGTCTATGTTATGCTAGGTTGGGTTAGGTTAGGTTAGACTAGGCTAAGCTAGGTTAGGTTAGGCTAGCCTAGTTTAGGTTACGCTAGGTTATGTTAGGTTAAGTTAGCTTAGCTTAGCTTAGCTTAGGTTAAGCCAGCCTAGGATAGAGTAGGCTAGGTTATGCTAGAGTAGGCTCGAGTAAGTTAGGTTGTGATATAGTTGGGTAGGTTAGTTTAGGTTAGGCTAGGTTAGTCCATGCTAGAATAGTCTAGGTTAGGCTAGGTTACGGTAGGAGAGAGTGGGTTAGGCTAGAGTAGGCTAGGCTAGGCTAGGTTAAGTTAGAGTAGGCTAGTCTAGGGTAGGCTAGGGTAGGTGGGAGTAGTCTAAGCTAGAGTAGGGGCTACACTAGGTCCGCCTAGGTTAGAGTAGGCTAGAGTAGTCTAAGGGATAATAGGCTAGGCTAGAGTAGTGGCTACGCTAGGTCCGCGTAGGTTAGAGTAGGCTAGAGTGGTCTAGGGTATTATAGGCTAGAGTAGGCTAGGCTAGGCTACAATAGGCTAGAATAGGCTATGCTAGAATAGGATAAGCTAGGATAGAGTAGGTTAGGGTTGGCTAGGATAGAGTAAGCTAGAGTAGGCTAGAGTAGGTTGTAGTAGTCTACGCTAATGTAAGCTAGGCTAGTCTAGTGTAGGCTAGAGTAAGCTAGGCTAGTCTAGGCTAAGCTAGAGTAGGCTAAGAAAGGCTAGGCTTGGCTAGGGTAGGATAGGAAAGGCTAGGTTGAGCTAGGCTAGAGCAGGTTAGGCTACACTAGATTAGGCTAGGCTAGGCCATAGTAGTCTAGGGTCTAGGCTAGGCTAAGCTAGAACAAGCTAGTCTAGGCTAGGCTAGAATAGGCTAGGGTAGTGTAGGCTAGGTCAAAGTAGGCTAGGCTAGCTAAGGGTGGGCTAGATTCGGCTAGTCTAGGCTCGACTAGTCTAGGCTAGGCTGGAGTAGGCTAGGCTAGAGCAGGCTAGTCTAGACTAGACTAGGCTAAAGTAGGTTAGGCTAGACTAGACTAGGCTTGGCTTAGCTAGGCTAGGAAACTCTAGAGTAAGGTAGGCTAGGCTAGGTTAGACTAGGCAAGAGTAGGTTAGGCTAGACTAGGTTAGGCTAGGTTAGACTTGAGTAGGCTAGAGTAGGTTAGGCTATGCTAGAGTAGGCTAGGCTAAGATAGTTTAGGCTAGGCTAGAGTAGGTTAGACTAGATTAGGCTAGAGTAGGTTAGGCTAGGATAGGCTGGCTAGAGTAGTTTAGGCTAGAGCAGAGTAGGGTAGGTTAGGTCAGGTTAGGCTAGGTTACGTTACGCTAGAGTAGGCTAGAGTAAGCTAGGTTAGAGTAAGCTAGGCTAGAGTAGGTTAAACTATGCTTGAGTAGGCTAGACTAGGCTTGTTTAGTCTAGGATAAATTAGGTTAGGTTAGGTTAGGGGAGAGTAGGTTAGGCTAGGTTAGGCTAGGCTAGAGTAGTTTAGGCTAGCGTAGAGAAGGGTAGGTTAGTCTACATTGACTACCTACTTGTAGTCAATGTAGTGCCTCCAAGAAACATATTTCTTTCATAAAAAAAATCTCCAGCTCTCCCCAAGTTTATATACTAGGTTAAGTTAACCCTTCAATATATTTTGAAGTTGCATGTGTAAACCCTGCAGTTCTATTATAATCATACAATATAGAGGCTTGGAAATAGGCTATATTCATGCTTTAAGTTCAATAGTAAATTATATCTCACATTTTAATGGTAGTCTAGGAAACTCTTCTAGAAATGCATCAAGAAATTCTAACAATATTTGATGATGTTATATATCTTTTGAATATTTTTCTAGTTCATAGCAACTACCACATACATAAAACACCCTTGTCTAAGACCCATTTTTAGTTGTAAGGCTAAAAAGAATCTTAGAGTTGCTTATCTCTTGGTTCCTACCAAGATTCTCCTTTTCCCGAAGTCATCTACAAATTAAAGTAACTTACCTTGCATATCTAGAATTATTTCATGAGCTCCCAACCAATCCGTACCATGAAATATAACATAGGATCCCAAGGTGGTAATATATGATAGCATCTAAGCACTGCATGCTCTCAAATTAATTTCATAATATTTTAACAAGTGTTCTACCTCTTTTTAATAATTAAATTCATCTCAACAAATTTATAATGAATTTTCTTGCATGCCATTAAACCACATCTAAATAATGAATTTGGAGAAATAAAAAATTTAGTGTCTTTTGGATAAATTAGTAAAGAAAATTTAATTCCATTTATTTTACCTACAATCCACAAGATTGTATATTGATGTTCTACTTGATAATTATTCACCATAGCATGAATCCTATGTCTTATGTTAGGTTAATATTGACTCGCAAAGTAGTTAAGATAACCTTGTTTTGGTCATTGATGGATTTATCATTGGTGTTTTATGAGCCCATGCCAAGGGTGACCCATGGTATTTAATGTAATGAATCCTATTTAAAGGCTTGAAGAACTCCATAAAATGCCTCAAGTGGCCTAGTGTTTTGTCAACTCAATGGATAAGGTCGATATATATATGTGTGTGTGTGTGTGTGTTTAGTTCTAATTTTCCCACTAAAGGGTTTCTAGGGTAAATATCGACTCTTTTCTACATGTGTACCATGAGCTTATTTCATTTCTCTAGTTACACTCCATTTTTAACATGTGTTATCTTAGCACAATTAAAGAAATAATATAAACACAAATAATTATACACATGGAAAACATGTACATAAGAGTCAATATTTAACTTGGACACACTTTACCAGGAAAGCCAACACTCGAGATATATATCTTTGTTACCATAATCCAAGCCAGCCAAGCTCCAAGCCACTCCAGGTATTTTACAATGGATTCCTTCAAGCCTTAAAATAAGCTTAATCGCATCAAATATCATGGGAAAATACCATGGGTTTCCCAATACCATGACCATATAAACCACCAAAAATAATCATGTTAATGATCAAATCAAATATGTTGCATATGCTAAGAATAAGTTGTGGACCTATGGAATACTAATGTAAGTCTATTAAGTGATCAATTATATAATAGTGTTGAGGGATGCTAGAAGGTACCCTTAGTTGGATCATTGATGAGATCAAGCGAAAATACCAAAAACTCTTGTGTATGAGCTTGATATGGTTTGCATACCAATGATGCATAGCAATTGGAAGAACTAGAGAAAATTTTGGGGGTAATATGAGAGGAAATAGGGACACTTTATGTGAGGTGATTTCAATGTGTAGGGAATTTAGCCAAGTGGATGAACGCAAATTTGCGTCAATGTGGTTTAGCTCATCATGACTATGTAGAAGATTAGTTATGCCCCTTGAGGTCAACAATTATTGTAGTTTCCCCAAAGTTATTAATATGATAAGATCTAAGGTCTTAAACCACCCATAGGTGCAGGCATGAAAATATCATCACTACCGGAGGTGGAATGCTTTAGTAGCATCCATCAATGAAGTTATGTTAAACCTTGAGAATAACTCTCCAATTTAATAGGAGCTCCCAAGAACCTTTGATTTCATAGTAGCATTAGTGGCTTTAATGGATTCCACCCAACCAACCATTAAAGAAAGAACAGGAAATGAGAGTTATGGGAAAGGATAATTTACATTGACACACTAGGGGAGAACTCACTATCAAATAAATTACACCCGCAAGTCTCCTAAATCAAATGATCATATATTTTGGCACAAAGATGGAAAAAAATCATTAGGAATGATCGGTTACAAATTAATGGAGTTGGGGCTATTACAGTTAGACAAAGGAACGTTTAGATATCACACACTGGCACTTACTTGAGCATGGCATAAAAGATTCAAACCATACAATTCAAGGTTGTCATTGTGTTTATAAAAAACATCCTTTCCTCCTACTGAAGTCCACAACTACACCAACCCGCAACCCTTAATAAAAAAAACAATAACTTCATTCCTAAAAATTATGTTCATCATTTTTTTCTATTTTGAGTTCACTCAACCTTAAACCTCTCCAGGAAAAGAATATCTTCATTGCCTTTGCATTCAATAGACCAAAATGTTATGTTCTCTTAAAAAAATGCTAATAAATCACGATAGTTAATTTTGGTCTCTAGTAGATGTTAAATCCTTCTCCTACAAAGTTTAGATTACGTACCATTATAACATTCTTTGCATAACAAATTTAGTAATAAATGTATGCTGCTAGGTAAAACTCATTTAATTAAAATAACATGATGTATAAAATTTTAGCATTTTATTGTGGAACATTAAACACTTAAACTATGCCAACTAAAATATTTAGTAAATATATAACTAAGCTAACTAAAAGAGTTTAATAAATATTTAGTTATTGAATGACTTGTAAATATCACTATATATTATAAAAACGCGATTTCAACCAGTTAAAGTAGCTCAAATAGTCATGCGAGTTAAAGTAGTTGAAAATTTAAATCATTAAAATTCATCAATACAACTTATTAAATAACTGAAAAATGTTATTAATAAAAAGGTTAAAGAACTGCAGAGTCCAATAATCATTGTTGACAAAGAGCCCTCCTCTTGGTAACCTAAAGATTCCATTGATAAATTCATTTCTTTCTATATGTAATTAACTACCCTCCATGACTTCTATTATAAGCAAACGTAGTCTTTATAATTAAACAGTGGACCAATCATGATATATTTACTTATATAACAAGATAATGGTTGTTTGATGCTCATTTCTCTTGTGTAGAGATAATGGTTGTTTGATGCTCATTTCTCTTATATAGAAATTTAGAGATATTGTTGACAAAAGAAATATTAAAACAATAATAAAATTTCTATTAATTAGTTTTTATAGAAACGCAAATGTTAAGTACAAAAAAATATAAACAAAGTTGCATGAACGACTTAAATTTTTTAAAATTTGCATGAACGACTTAAAGTTTTTAGAAAAGTTGTATTAACGTTTTATGGATAAAAATTAAAACCTCCATTACCCATTAATGGAGCAAAATTAAAAGAAAAGCTTTGGAGGATACGTTGCCGTTTGAATGCTTTTTATAACAATATAAATAATGGGCGCACCTTTTACCATTGGTCTCGTAAATGTTTGAACCCTCTTTTGAGGATTTATGGTTCGTGTTTGTTAGTGCATCAAGGGATCGACAAATTCTTGCTAACCTGTTGTTTTTGTTTTCTCTGGTTTATTGCTCTGCCATTCTGGTTTTATTGTTTTCGTTTTCCCTGGGTTTATGGTTGGGCGATTTGATTATTTGATTCAGTTATGGTGTATATATTTTTATTTGATTGGGCCGGACTTTGTCTTTTTTATTTCGTTTGCAGTGTTCTCTATTGGCATGTTAAATCTGTTTATGGAACTTTAAAATGTGGTTTGGTTTGGTTTATTGTGCGATCTTTTCAAATTCTTCAATGAATTAGGGCTAAACACAATAGGTAAGAATATTATAATTCTTATTTTCACTGGTTAATCAGCTGAATGATTTAGAGATGGTGCGAAAGAAGTGGCAGAGATTGCGCAAGCAATAGCAATATTTGTGCCGTGCGTTGACTAGCCCATTTAAAAAGCTCAATTGGTGAATTTCAGGTATTTTCGATTGCCATATTTATGACAGTTGAGATTATTTTTTGTGTTGAAATTAGAAGCTCTTGAAATTTCTTAGATGATCCGTTCTTAATTTTCTCTAGATTGTCTGAATCTATGGTTAAACTAATTTTAATTTTAA
>APFE031570338.1:0-14579 GCA_000404065.3 Pinus taeda
CATCGTTGTAAGAGCCTACCTTATATTGGTGTTCGATGGAGCCTTCGTTACACTACTTCAACTATCATTTCCTTCTCCTCGATGAGCGATTCACCTGAAACAACACAAGAGAACAACAGAACACATAATAGAGCAAAACAATGAACCATTCACTTACACAGTCAAGGACCCATAAGCTATCAAATATATTTTACACATGACATAGGAAATCACCATTGATTGTATTAATATGAGAAAAAGCAAATCTTACAACCAAGCCTTGACATCGCAAGCTTCTTCGAAGCATCCAGTCAATATGTCTCCTCAAGCACTCACTCTCAATAGGTCTCCCAAAAGGCTGATATCTCTCTCTCTCACCCAAAAGCACTAGTATAGGGCTAAGGCAATCTAAAACCAATTTCTAGACTATTAGTAATTCACACTGCAAACTATCAATCTCACACCAAAACTAGCTAATTTGCTTAATACCCAAAAAACTAGCTGATCATAGTAATGGGGAATGATTTTATAAGAGGGGAAGCCTCCATAAATGAGGGAGAGGGAGCTTATCTTCAAGGGATGTTTCTTAAATGGTGGAAGCACCATCTCAAAGGAGGAAAGGCAAACCTCCTTGACCCAAAAACCAGTTCCAGGACCACCCAGAAGAATTATGTTCGAACTAATTCACCATATCTGGGTCGTCGTGAGTCAAACACTAAGACTCAGACATGACATCGCGAGGAAATAGTGTATTCAGAGCTACCATCACAAGAAGGATACTAATGACTTGTGACGAGCCCTAAAATCCAACCGTCTTAGAGAATAGATGTACTCTTGCAACAGTGTCATGAGGTTCTGGATCACTTTGGTCCACTGTCACAAACAGAACACTGGTGTCTTGAGACAATCTTGAAACATAGGCAAAAGGAGTCAACTTCAGGATTAATGAGCATGGTTGATCTTCTTGGGTGATGTGGAAGATATGGACACATATTTTGATGTATGACGTAGAATAGATGCCATTCAGGGAATGACTCTACCCGAGATCAGTGGATGCGGAGTCGGTGAAAAAATACTATGTAACACCCCCGCAGTTGACCGTGATCTAAGGGTTGACTATGAGATAGAATTCTAGGATTGAGTGCGGCACTTCAGCCATGATCAAGTAAGTTCGTACTTTCCTACCCCTGCTCTTCTGATAGTTGTTGCTCCTGTGACTTCTCTTCACTCTTCCACTCTTCCGATAGCTATTTCTCATGTGGCTTGTCTTCCTGTGACCTCCGATAACTCTATTTATTCTCCTCCTCTATTTCTTCGATATTACTATTAACTCCTCTGTTAACACTGTTTATGCACCTCCGTTAATGTGTTCCTCTTTGCTTCTCATGGCTTCCAATGACATCTTCCTCTTACACTTTGGCTTCATGATGGCTTTTGATAAACTGCTTCTGATGAACTCTTATTTGACTACTCATGTTCTTGATTTCCAATGGCTTCCAATGTCTTTCCAATGGCTTCCCTGATGGCTTTGCTCCTATTTCTTCATGGATCTTCTCTACTTCTCGTTGGCTTCATATCATCATTTAGTATACTGGAATATTGCCATATTGACATCAATGAAAATCTAGATCAACAATATCCCCCTTTTTCATTGATGGAAATATTCTTCTTCTCTCCCCCTTTGACATCAATGGCAAGGGAGTGCTCAGGGACTCCCCCTGTCGAAATGCTCCCCCTATCAAACTACTTATTTTCTTTATGAATAGTAGATCTTCATGGGTATGTTACTCCCCCTGTCATAGTGCTCTTATTTTTAATTAAGATAGAAGGATTGTTGCCTCATCATCCACTAACACATTATCCCCTCTTCATGTCTGAGAACTTCTTCATATTGCTTTCAACAATGCTTAAATATGCTCTACTTCAATGATTCCAAACAATTTGTAAATAGCCACACACCAAATGTTTAAGTCCAAGTTTTTATTCTTCAATCCATATTCTATTGTCTCCATAATCAGAATTAAGAGTCCTTCATAGTTCAAATAAAGAGAAAATGCCACTGAAATTGTTTTTCTTGCTATCTTTCTTCAGATTCGAGTTCCTTTGCGTCTTTGTGTTTCTCCTTAAGTCACTGCCATCCAAAATTTCAACATCATTGCATTTGGATGAAATGGTGAGAGGTTGTGCCTCACTATTGTTGTTTTTCTAAGTGACCAGTATCAAATTGAGTTATATTTCACTCCACAACATTCTCCTTGCTACAGTCCTTTTGATGAGCCATTTTTTCCTCTTTTTTTGTGTATGTTGCAAGTTATCTCCACTAGCAGATTTTGATATCCAATCTGTGTTGGCTTGTATGGGCCTGACCAAGGTTCAGAGGTGATTTACCCAAGAAAATCTTGGTACTACTGGCCCTTTCTGCAACAGTTAATGAAGGGCGGACTGAGGCCTCACCCGAAGTAGTATGGGAGGGTGCTATAACCAGGTTTTCGCACCCTGGGGATGTTTGAGGAGCTTCTAGTGGTCCGCGGCTTGACCCTGCGCACACGTCGCTATGCGCACCTATTAGTACCTCACAACTTGTGATGTTGCCATCATGCAGCCCTACCCAGGGCACTATTCGTATTATACCCATGCTCCTTGCTATTTAATCTGTTATTACCCAATTACTTAACTTATCTGTGTAAGACTAGTGATAATTAATAGTATATCCAACAATCATATAAGTGCACGCAGTAAAAAAAACAATATAAATGTAAAGAATGTAATACACAAGAAGATGCACAGAAATTGGAATTAACTTCTCTTTATTATTCTTCGTTCAAGATTACAGACTTGACACCGCCCTGCACACTCAGCTGTAGGGGTTCGTGAACTCAGCTACAAGCCTCTTCTTACAACTACAACCCAATACACTCATACTTTTACTCTGTGCTCGAACCATTTGCATTCCTCTATCTCTTTAAATTGGCTATCTTTACAACATAGAGCCTCGCCCTATTTATACAATCCCATGGTCCACAGACCATGGGTAGGCCGACATGACATTACATTACATTATAATACTTAGGGCGGACAACCCTATGACTCAACCTACACACTCCACACCTAGAATTCACAGAGTCTTACAATACATTTGACCAAAACTTGGGATTTGAGCCCCAAAACATGCTATGGTCGGTGAAAAAATACTGTGTAACATGGATATGCATGTAACTTTGTAACAACTACAATAATCTTACAGTTTGCCAAGGGTCCCGAGAAGACCTTTGAGGGTATCTCCATTCTCCATGCACCATTCATTTTATCCTATAGTAGAATTGGCAACTCTGCTGGGGACTATACATCTAGTTCTTGGTTCACCTTGATAGTTCTCAGTTTCCTCCTCCTTTTAAGACCTCCATATAATTTTGCATTCCCTTTCTAACCCACCAAAATCTTGCAGCATTTTGCCTTCATATATTCAGCCTTGAATCTGATCATAAAAGCCCTATTTTGAGCTCTTTTCCCACACTAACACAGGTTAGTAGACTAAACAGTGTTTTATAAAGCTTTGTGTCTGCACAAACAGAGTGTTAGTGGACCCAATAACTCTCTGTCGCCACTTCTACAGAGCGTTAGTCCCCCAAATCTTGACATACAAATGTGTCTGCAAACTCAAAGGGATGGGAAGCCTACTCATGGATTGAAAGGGATCTGCAACTGCATTTTGTCAGCAGGATCAGTGTTCTAAAAGATTGTTTTTTTTTGTAGGAAATAATTTTTTTTCTTTCTTAAAAAGTTTTTATCAAAGAAAAATAAACAATTTTTTATTCATTCTTCTGCTTAGCTAGTTACAATATGCTTTATTTTGGTTTCAAATAGTTGTTAGAAAGCATTGGAAAGATTTATTTTGGTTGTGCATGTGTTATAATGACTAGGATGCATGGAACAAATATGAATATGTGAAAGAATCTTACCAATAGAATACAACTTGTTTCATCGAATTGAATATTTTTTCGAAGCATTGTCTTTTGCATGATTTTTAAGTTAGAGTCCCATCACATTTCATACGTCAGCTCCCCTATTGAAGACACTAAAAAAGTACACATAAAATTTACCTAAAATCAATCAGTAACTCTTTATTGAGCAAACAAACATTAGTTCAGGCTAGGATCTTGGGATAGGCAATGTGAGTAAATGGCCCAAGATTAGAAACCAAAACTAGTGTCATTAAAAGAGAGAAAATTCCTTCTGCACTCATACTATCGGCACCACTCTAGTCAAAGTGGAACTAAATACGAGACAAGATCAGACTATAAGTGAAGGTAGCCCACCTTCGCTTGCAACTCCTTTGGGTATTCTATGTATTGGGGATCCCTTCGGGGATTTCAGAGCTGAGTCGGGGACTCAGGTATCCTACCCACACAACATACTATCTATGACTATGTCCCCCCTGGTAGTGTCTGTGATTTGAGGTATCCTTAGTGGCCAAGCTTTTAGGGACTTACACAAGGTGACTGGGGCGGGCTACCTTGGTACCTAACACAAACAAACCTACTCTGTCTTTAGTTTTTGGGAGGGTGCTTGTCTTCACGAGAGTACTTGGCCCCTCAATCTGAGGTTTGGGCGAAGCTCTAGAGTAACCGTAACTATACATTTGGCCAACCCTCTCTATTATTCATTGTGATACTGGGTTTCATCTCTAGTGATCAGTTCTTATTAGACAATGTCATTTCCCTCTCTTTGTTGATTAATCAACTTAGTGTATATTTTATATTTTTTAGGTACTTGGGTGTTATCATTGAGACTTTAACAAATATCATGATAAAATTTATTGATAAAAATTAATGGTCACTGTGGCTACATTTGGTCCTCATCAGCAATCTATATGATTTTTAGGACTTCCTCCACTCATTGTGGAATATCCGCCGAGCTCCAGTGAACTGGATTCCCCATCTTCGGGAAATCAATCTCCTAGATCTCACATGAAATCTATCTAGACAATCGACGAGTTAATTTTGCCAGAGGATTTATTTACTAAAGGATTTCTTCCTCCCTTTAACCCTCCACTCACGAATCCATTGGACCCACTTTTGGTTCCCGTGGCACCTGTACTCCTTGTTTCTTTAGTTGGAACATTTCCATCCATCCCATCAATGACTAACGGGTTGTGGAACTTAGTGGACACTTTTCGTCCCCCACCACTTCCCGAGTCTACAGTCACCACCACATCGTTGATGGCAAACCCTGCTATCCTATTTGTCCCAGGTACAAACCTTCACATGACACCCTCCATGAGTGGAACCCAGCCTATGTCAGATTTCACCCCTTTAGTGTCAAACTCTATACCTTCCATAAGTGCTACATATAACGCTCCTTATAACACTCAATATAACATGGTTAGCATGGGTCCCGTCAACCAACAATATGGCTGGCATCCATTGTATAGTTAAAACCCCCAGATTCAAGTATTTGGGAGCACTCCCAATATGCATATACCGATCGGGAACGTAAAAGTTCCCCCTCCATTTTCAGGCATGCATGGTCAGTCACTGATTGACATGAGAACTCCTTATGTCAATCAAGGACATATGGTTAGTTTTGTGGTGGGCAAGAATCCTCAAGGAGGTCCCAACCAATCCATGGGGGCACCCTACTCACAAATTCAAATGAGTCAAGGGGGCACTGCTTATCCTGGGGCAATTCTATACCCCAATATCACAATCCCCATGGAAATCCACACTATAATGCCATACCCCAAGGCAACTACTATACCACGTAGCCTATGTATAATATTGGGACTCAAACAATGGGAGGATTGCAAGGATCCTCAAGTCATATGTCATCACCTTGGTCCGAGTCAGGGGCAGCACACATTCTGCCTTTCTTGGAAACCTTGGACATCCCCAACTTGTACAAATTTACAAATGACCCCATCTATCATAACTTACTTTGGCCGCCAATCCTGCATTAAATACCAATAGACATCCCCAATTTTTAAGGGAAACAAAGGGAGGATCCAGGCACCCATATCACCACCTACATCTTTGGTGTGTTTCTAACTCCATGGTGGATGATAGTGTCCAATTATGTCTTTTTCCTTGCACCCTCACTGGCAACGCAACCAAGTGGTACATTGAGTTACCACGTGCATCAGTAAATACCTTCGACGCTCTAGCAATGGAATTCATAAAGCACTTCCAGCTACCCATCCACTATGAGACTGGGACAGAGCTCCTCACTTCCTTACATCAGGATACTGCCACCCACATATTTGATCATATACATGAATGGAGACGTAGGCGGAGGTCAGTCAAAGCTCCCCTCCCAGACTATCTATTAGTGGACTGGTTCTGCAAGTCCCTACTCCCTCGAATCACTAAGGATGTATCCTTAGGTGGTGCATCACGGAAGACCAATCCATACGTCATGCCCAACACTTAGATCTGATATATTCATAGCCTGGCACTCTTTACGCTGTAATCCCTAATGCCCCTTACAACTCTAATGCTTCCGTTACTCAGCACCCGCAAGCGCACGCCCCTAGGATTGTTGGTACAACCTTCAGGAATGCTGTAAAACAACTCAGCAGTCACATTGCCTAGGTTTCAGTGGACCTCTCTACCAAATCGACTACTCTTCCTACCACTGCAATAAACTCTGTGTAGTCTACACAAAAACTCGATGGTAAGAACAAGAAGAATAAGAAAAAGACACTCCTTCTTAGGAGTAGTCAACAAAGCAACAAAACCCAAAGTAGAAGGCCACTGCGCCTCTTCAAGATGGAAAGGATAAACCCCCCAAATTCCCTTGCAAAATTTGTGTTGAAGACCACATGACCTATCGCTGCTAGCATCTTCAAGAATGCACAGATTTCATTGCTAAAAAGGATACTGGTAGGACCCCCACTATCCTAAGTAATCCTTTCCCCACTCAGCAGCAGCAACACCTCATTGCAAACCAAATCCAACCCCCACAAGGGGGCAATGGTGGTTCACAAAATCCTTCAGCTGGTGAAGAATCTTCTACTGTTTACACCTTTGAAATGGTAGATCTACAAACAAGAGCCAAATCCTATGGAGCTCCTATCGCTCATGCAGAGGAACCTTCCTCAAGTCAAAACCCACTGCCGCTCAACGATTTTCATATTGAAAGGCCGGTTGCTGACCTTGTGATTCACCCCCCTGAAGGGGCACTTCGATACACAATGCACAATACATCTGAACGTGCCACCCAAAACTACAGCATTGTAGAAGACTTGGCACAAGTGCCATCGGCTATGTCGGTGCTCGAAGTATTACAAACATGTCCAGCACAAAGGAAATCTTCGCTTTCAGATATTGGTGGTATCGACCCATAGGATTCCATGCTTGCAATTTTTGACATGGAAAAGTGTAAACGTCCCCTTTCCCACCAGCTTGCATTTCAAGTGCAATTTTTTTCGAAAGGTAAAGGTATACACAGAACTGTCATCGACGAAGGTTCTTCTACCTGCATCACGTTGGCTTCATGTTGGCTCACTTTGGGTTCTCTAACCCTATCCCTGCTATCAAATTCCCTTAAAGCTTTCGACAACCACACTTTCATCCCAAAAGGTTACCTAGCTAGCTAGCCCATCACTTTGTATGGGAAAACGGTAACGGTGGACATAGAAGTCATAGATAAAAAAATTGACTATAATCTCTTGCTGGGTCACAATTGGACATATGCCATGACAGCCATTATATCTACTGTCTTTCGCATCATCCTATTTCCATTGGATGGAAAGGTAGTTACAGTGGACTAGTTGTCCTTCTACACCCTTGATTATTCCCCCTTACCAAGCGGCTCTGTATCCCTAGTAAGTGGTGTACCTGACTCTTACGTTAGTATTGGTACCGGTCTATTGAAGGCTTCTTCCCTCATGGGTTGTTTCCCTCTTCAGTTGCCCAAGGTTTCACAGACAATCAATATGCTTTCATCTATTCCTCATGAATAGATCGATCCATGGATCCTACTGGCTCCTTCAGACATTGACACTTATGGAGAACAAATGCCACTGTCACCAGCTAAATTGGCAAACCAAGCCATTCAATCTACATCCGCATCTCCAATCACTTTGGTTATAGCCAACAGTACCACTGCCCCTCCCATAACCGCTCCTTCTTTCGATTCACTCAATCAAGTCCTACCTACGGACTAAGCTATTAGAGAAATCATGAGTTTAGAAGAGCAACCTTGAGAGGAATCGCACCATCGTGTTTCGATATCTGATTTGGACATGATGCCTCTTAAAATCCTATCCCTTGACATACCAGAAATTGTTTCCTCACCATATACGACTATCCAAACTTTGGAGGCGAAAGGAAACATGGACAATGTTTCAAAGACATTGCTCATCAATATTTATGTCAAGACAGGCATTGTGGAAAACATCCATATTGGAGTAGATCGTAATCCTGAGGAAATTGCAAGCTTCACCTGCCTTTTCAAGGAATTTCGCGATGTATTCGCATGGTCTTATGAGGAAATTCCCAACATAGATCCATCTATTGTCGAGCATGAGGTCAAGCTTTACAACAATGCTAAACATGTCTGTTAAAGGCTTCAACCGATCCATTCGTGCAAAACAATAGCCATAAAAAATGAAGTAGAAAAGTTGTTTCATGCTGGTTTTTTCTATCCTCTTCCTTTAACGGAATGGGTTTTCAATCTGGCTCCTGTTGATAAAAAATAAGGAACCATCTACGTATGTGTCAACTATCGAGACTTGAACACTGTGTGTCCCAAGGATAATTATCCAACACCATTCATCAATCAAATAATCAATGACTGTGCCAGTTGTGAATCATTTTCATTCATGGATGCATTCTCAGGTTACAACCAGATTGCTATAAAACCCAAAGACTAGGACAAAAGCACCTTCGACTGCCCATGGGACATCTTTGCCTATCAAAAACTCCCATTCAGTTTAAGGAATGCTGGAGCAACTTTTCAAAGAGCCATGGACTATGCATTTCACGATATCAAACATATCGTTCAAGCTTACTTGGATGACCTTCCAGCCCATTCCAAGCAATGAACACAACACCTAAACCATTTAAGAGCCATCTTTCTTAGGTGTCGGTTTTACAACATCCGCTTGAATCTGCATAAATGCATTTTATTTGTCGAGTCTGGACACTTACTTGGATTCATTGTCTCCAAGTATGGGATTAGGGTTGATCCCAATAAGGTAAAGAAAATTACTCAATTTCTTGAACCACAATCCGTTCTATAGCTCCAACGTTTGCAAGGGAAAGCAAAATTTTTACAACAGTTCATTGTAAATTATGCTGAGTTGACGAAAGGATTTATGTAGCTACTTAAGAAGGGAGTGTCGTATCTGTGGGATGATCAAGCCCATTGATCATTTGATGCCTTGAAAAAGGTGCTTATATCAGCCTCACTCCATAGCGCTCCTGACTATGGCCGTGACTTTCTTCTATACCTGGTAGCCTCACCATCCTCTCTCAGAATGGTCTTGGTTCAAACTCATGATGACCGAAGTGAACATGTGATCTATTATTTGTCCAAAGGCCTGGCTGGGCTCGAACTCAGATATTCACATGTGGAAAAGCTGTCATTGGCAGTCGTCTTTGTTGTCAACTGATTCCAACACTACATCCTGTTACAGACTACTGTCATCACCTTGGATAATCCCATGATACATATTTTGTCTCGTCAAGTAATTGGAGGAAAATATTCAAAATGGATAGTTCCTCCAACAATTTGATTTGGTTTTCATAGCTGCCAAGGCGAAGAACTCCTTAGTCTTCGCCGAACTTTTGTCGGACCTTCCCATTGTCGATCCTAACGAGATAGCCCACGATCCTCTTTCAGATGAAGTTGTCTATCTTATCGACACCACTAACCCTTGGTACAATGACATTATTGTATACCTCCAAGCACAATGGTTCCGCCCCAAACTATCGACAGGTGACCATCGTTACATTTACCAACAAGCGCGACACTATCTAGTGATTAACGATACATTATATCATCGTGGTGCGGATACAGTTCTTTGACGTTGCCTTACTCATGAAGAGGTGGAACATGTTTCAAACGACTGCCATGCTGGGGCATGTGTTGTTCATCTTTCTGGCATATCTACTGCGAAAAAAATCTTGCACGCAAGCTATTATTGGCCAACCTTGTTCAAATATTGTGTTAAGGCCACCCAGCAATGCCATCCTTGTCAAGTGTTCAAAAATAAAATGCGCACTCCTCTGGCCCTACTACACTCGGTTATCTCCGTCGCCCCCTTTGCCAAATGGGGGATAAACTTCATAACTTGCAATCCTGTTTCCTCTCCTGGACACAACTATATCATAGTAGTTGTGGACTACTTCACGAAATGGGCCGAAGCCCTTCCCACCATTAGAGCCGATGGAGAAACTGTGATGTTATTCCTATTCAATCAGGTTATCTATCATTTTGGTGTACCCCACATGAACGTTACAAACCATGGACCTCATTTCCAGAACCATATGATGTTCGATTTAACATTACTACTTGGTTTTCATCAGGATCAATCATCCTCCTACTACCCCCAAGCTAATGGTCAAGTAGAGGCTGTCAATGGCATCTTAAAAACCATGATCCGTAGGTTGCTAGGAAATCGTAAAACCAATTGGCACCAAATGTTATATTCGACACTATGGGCATACCAAAATTCAATAAAAACTACCACAGGGTTTACACCTTTCCAAATTGCTTATGGCCTGGAAGCAATTTTACCCATCGAGTGTCAGATCCCTTCCCCACAAATAGCTGGTGAACTCCTGCCTGACACTACTATCGAAGAAGAATGCTTACTATACTTCAATCAACTGGACGAAACCCATCAAGATGCTTAATTTGCACTTGAGGCTCACAAGCGCTAGGTAAAAACCTAATATGACAAAAAGGTCAAGCCTCATTCTTACCAAGAGGGAGATTTTGTTTTGCTCTATAATAAAAAACATGACCGCTTGGGGGCAGGAACACTTCAACCCTTATAGATAGGTCCCAATGTCGTCAAGAAAGTCCTCTCAAAAGGGGCATAGGAACTTCAGGACTGGGAAGGAGTCCCACTCGCTGAGCCCAAAAATGGGATCGATTTGAAAAAGTATTATGCCTAGTATTGCACTGGGCATGTGCTTTGTAATTTTATGTATTTATAAGTTTTTCTTCCTTTTTTAGTGTGATTAGATTGTTTTGATATTTATTGGAGTATTTGTCTCATACATCCTTCTCACAATGCAGATGTCTTCGTTACCCTTAGGATATGTAGGATATGCGGATGGTACCAGTTGTCACACATTGCACATTACATTAGTTGCTTGGATCATCTACACACCTAAGTCGAAATCATTTTGTTCTGGAGGAGTCTTTCTTAGTACCACCACCAACAATATTGTGGAGTGCATGTCCGTAATTTCACTTCTCAGGAAAGCGTCATCAAGGGACATCTCCAATCTTATGGTCTGGTTAGACTCCGAGCTAGTTGTTATGCAATTGACAAATCATTATCACATTCATAATCCAACCTTTTTACGTCATTATTTAAGGGTACGACTCCTAGAATGTCAATTTGATTTAATCACATGTGAACACATTCCTAGAGAATTTAAGGTGGTTGTTGATTCATTATCTAACTATGTATTAGATTGGCATCTGTCTCATTCACTATAGAAGCATGCATGAAAAGTAAAAATTTATTGAGTTAAAAATTTTACAAAAACATTTAAAAAAAATTTACACCATCAAAATACCAAAATGTTTGTATATATCTATCTATTATATATATATATATATATATATATATATAATATAAATATATATATTATATATATATATATATATATATATATATATATAATATATATATATATATATATATATAGATATATATATATCCAAATCCAGCCTTTTACATCGAAATATTCCAAAACTTGGATGTTTTAAGTACAAAATGGCTACTAAGCCCAACTACAAACACCCACTGGCTACACCAAAAACACCTGCTAAAAAGAGCCTACTACTCCTGAAATGCTAAAACTGCTCTAGCTATCAGAGGAACCAGAAACCACTTAGGTACACCGATTGTGTGCCGCTACATATGAGTGGGAATCTCCCTCATAGGAAGGGGGGGAACCCATGCTCAAGCCCTCCAAGTTCCTCAAAACCTCGCGAAGATTATCAGCATCACCCCCCACAGTAGGTAGTTGGCCTCCTCATCGCATATGACGGGGTTCGCCTGCAGGTCATAATGGTGCCACATCTGTGTTAAGCATAAAAGTTCATGTTAGTACTTATTTTTCCTATAAAAACATTACATAAACATTCAAAAGCTAAAAAACACTCAAAGTACTTTAAAAAATCATTCTCATCTTGAGGACACCAGTTGGACCCGGGCAACAACATCAAGTCAAGGTCACCGGTGAAGTTGATCCAGGTGGATATTGGTGGCCACCCGCTAATTCCACTTGGATCCCCTCTAGTGCTTCTTTCAGTTTTTTCAATTTCCTTAATTATAGCACAATTTACTATTTTAGTAGTTTTTCAGGTCTTAAAATTCCAGAGCCGTTTTGAGGCCCTAAACGATGTTTTTCAGGAAATCTACCGCCAATGACTCTTCTATCTAAGAGTCATCTTTTCTGGCCTAGTCCTCGGAGAGATCTTTCCAACGGGCTATCATGCACGTCAAACGGAGATAATACGACCAATTCGCGACCCCGGGAAGTTGATGTACCAACTTACCCAAAAATGGGGCCCACAATTTGGCGTTTCATCTTCTAGGGTTAGGTTTTGGAATGTGAAGGGTCTTCCATTATTTCTCAACAATAAATAGGCCTTCGAGCCTCATTGTAACATAGTTCAGAGGCATGTAGCCACACATCTCTTCTCAAAGATAAGCTACCATCGCCCTAGCTGGTTTATTTCCATTTTTGTTTGTAAGCATATTTCAGTATTTCCATAAATGAAATGAAGTATTATTTCCACTGCATCTTTATGTATATGGTTATCTCTGTAATTTTTTACATTCTTGTTTAAGCCTGGATCAGTGGTATCAGAGCAGTCTGCTTTTTCTCTATTTTTCTTTGCATGTCCTCAACGAGGTTGGGATATAAGGAGTTAGGGCTTGAGCTAGTCGAACCTTTGCAAGACTAGCCTCACAAATGCCGACGGCCTCTCATGGTGGATGAGAAGAAAGATGAGGGAGCAGGAGATCCTATCAAAATCTTGCTTGAAGAAGCCCTCGAGCGACAACGGAACTCGATGATGGACAAATTTGCCCAAATCCTTCAACGAATAACCAAAAGTGACGCATCGGCTTCCAACAGCTACTCTGGAAACGCCACGCCCTTTAAGGTACAAGTTAATTTTAAAATCCCCATATTCGAGGGTTAGATAGACGCAGATGCCATAGATAAATGGTTAAATCTGCTAGAGGGTTATTTTTCTGTTCATGAATTTTCAATTCGGGAAAAGATTGTTTTCGCTCTTCTCAAAGCAGCCCCCCACGTCAAGGACTGGTGGGAAACCTACTGCGAGCAGAAGGATGAAAGTACAAGCTCACTATTTTCAGCTGCACCCACCTGGAATTCATTCCGGGATGCCATTAAGGAGAAATACTACCATGTTGGAAGCTATGAGGATGAATACATAAAGTCAACCACGCTATGGCAAGGAAGGGATCAAGATGTGTCAGAGTTCACCAATCTCTTCCATACCCTTCACACGAAGTTGAGTATCAAGGATTCGGAGCAACATTTGATACTCAAATACCACGACTGCCTACACAAGTACATTAAGGAAGAAATGGATTACCTGAACATCTCATCACTCAGCATAGCATACCGATATGTCTTCAAGATCGAGGAGAAGTTTAAACAAAAGAAGCGAGACTTTGGATCTGCGAATCTAAAGCAAGGGAAAGGTGCCCCTAAACCACAAAAAAAAGGACAAAGCCATGGCAAGGCAGCCCAAGACAACCCGCCAAAGCTACAAGCAAAGAACAGTGCTGCAAAGCTGAAAAAGGACACTGGAAAATGGTGTGAGTTCCATAGGAGCTCCACTCACAACACAAGTGAGTGTCGGGCCAAGCAGTCACTGGTGGCTAAGCTAAAGGTTTCAGAATCAGATGCATGTTTCGACTCTAAGTCAGAACTCGACAAGGGGAATGACAAAGGGAAACAGATCATTGATGCGGATCCCAATGCCACTGTTGCTACTGCCAAGATCCAGAAAAATGAACCCGAAGATCTAGAGGAGGAGGAACGTCTCTTCCACTCCCAGATGTGGGTAAGGGGCTCCCCACTACAGCTCATTGTCGATAGTGGGAGCCAAAAGAACCTCATTTCGATAGAGGTCGTGAAGCAGTTGTGCTTACTGACCACAACACATCCACAACCGTACACCATCGGGTGGCTGCACCAAGGACGGGATCTTCGCGTGAGTCAACAGTGTCGCCTTCCATACAACATCAAGCCCTTCACAGATGAGGTATTGTGTGACATTGCTCCCCTTGAAGTTTGTGATGTATTATTAGGACAACCATACTTGTGGAAGCGACATGCTGTGTATGAATCAAGGCCCCGGGCTGTTATTATTAC
>APFE031570354.1:0-19588 GCA_000404065.3 Pinus taeda
AAATAAATCAAAATTTTCATTTATGTTATTCCTTATCCATCACAGTTTGAGTGAAAGGGAACGCTGGTTATCAAGCAAATACAATGTACCTATTTGGTTATTTTGTTTGGAATTTGGTAAAACGAAGTTCATGGCTTCTATCTAGGTGTTGTTTCAAAAAACATTACTGAACATTTTCAGCCAATTTGGGTACCTAGGATCAATAAACATGGTAAAACCATATAGTAAACCATAATCCTTGGGTTGATTTGGATACCCAATATTCTTAAACATGGTGAAACCATGTACTAAACCATAATCCAAAAAATTATGTGATCATTCTCAAATCAGGCTCCTTTTATATACAATATGTGCACCACATACAGGAGAGATCATTCTCAACCTTGAAAACTAAAGTTAAAAGCAAAACTGAAATTTTATATGAATCGTAATCATCACCATGGAATTTCTGTTGTAAACGAAAGGCCCAATGCATGTTACATACAAATGTACCTCTGTAAATAGAATTAAATTTGGAGCTTCTGTGGTAAAAAATTCTGTTGTAAATGAATGGCCCAATGCATGTTACATACACATGTACCTCTGTAAATAGAATTAACTTTGTAGCTTCTGTGATAAAACATTCATGTCCCCGGACTCTGGAGACATCTTCATTGCATAGAAATAAATTAAATGATAATTGTAAGAATGGCAATAGCGAATATAAATGAGAGGGCACTGTGCAGAAAAAATGAGTTTAAATGGGTTGCATCACTAGTGGAATTAGGATTAGCCGGTGGAGCATCAGGGGATATGGATTGCTTTGGAGGTGAAACTCTAGAACTACTTGTATAAGATGTGTCTGGGCTACCAACTGAGGAAGGGCCAAGGGGAGACTGAAGTGGTGTAATATTTGATGGTGCTGGTGCTGATGCTGAACTGTTTCTATACTCCAAATCATAACCTGAAACCATAAAGGATGTGAGACAATTAGTCAGAGCATGTTCCTAAAACTCACCATCACAGAAGGCATGAAGAAGATATTCAATTAATATATCAATATGCTTTACTCCCCAACAAATATCCATTTTCTAGAACCAGATTTAAGTGGCCACTTACGGTTGGCTTCCTTCCACCCCAGTTTAAGCTCGTCCCGGTCAAAGACAATTTGATAACCTGACATGAAATTCTCTGCATCAAAGAAGAAAATGGCATCGTAAGAGTTAAAAACCAGAGCAATGACTTACTTTAATAACAACACATAACATAGATGCTATATCAGAGCTGAAAATACATAAACTTACTGCCATATAGGAAGGGTTAATGAATGCAGTAGATCAACCCATCCACTATTATGTTGGTGAGGGGGATGTTACTTCTCTGGACACCATATTGGGTTAAGGATCATTGTATATAGGGAATTATGTGATGCTGCGGAAAAGAGCTCATAAAAATGTGGGATAACACACAAAAGGAGTGGATATTTTAAAGTCACATTGTGTATTTGACATTTTATCATTCATTGTTTACTCTCACACACCCACCAACATAGCAAGTCCCCCAAAGGAGGTGGGAGGAGGTCAAGAAAGCACACATATCCATCCACAAACTAATCAGCCATTATGTTAGTAGGAAGGTCACTACCCCTTATCCTGGGTTGTTGTATAAGAAAGAGAGATATATGGGTCCCTTGTTTAAGTCCCCCAAAGGAGGAGGGTGAGGTCAAGAAAGCTTAAGTCTCCCAAAGCAAGATGGGGAGGTCAAGAAAGAGTACATATCCATCCTGCAACTAATCAACCATTATTTTAGTAGGAAGGTCGCTACCCTTTATCTTGGATTTGTGTATAAGAAAGAGAGATATCTGGGTCCCCTGTTTCTACTATTACCAATGCATTAATCTTAATAGGCTTCTGCATCATACGTATAATGGATTCAACAATTATTCACATATTTAACAATGGTAGCCAAAAAATAGTTCCTGGAAAAATAAATTGAACAGGGACCCCAAACTTTATCAAAATTGTTTGAATACAGATGTTTACTGTTCACGCCAAAACGAACATTCTTTTAGACCTAGTCATAAAAGAACATCCATCTATCTAGAAAAGGATAATAGGTCAAAAGAAAACATTCCTTTAGACCTAGTCATAAACGAATATTCCTCTATCTAGAAAAGGATAAGAGGTCAAAAGAAAACATTGCTATGATAAATCATCAATGCATTTGAACAACAAAACTTTGGAAAGCACAAAACCAATTTGAAAAGCAAGTTTCGATGTAGCCATCAACACATGCTTTAGATGGGAATAAATTAGCCTTATAAAATATTTTCAATAATCCAATTTACCTGTCCTAAAAAGCACAAGCAGTTTTCCGCTCTGAAATATGTCTTATGTTTCAACACTAGAAAGTGTGGATGATGGTCTGAATGAGGCACCACATTACCATGAGAAGGGAGGCCCAAGATTGAGTGCTTGGAAGGGAAGTGGAGTTGCCATCCAATTTTGTGGGTAACAAGGAAAACTGCTATGGGGAAGAGGAGGCTACTAGGATTATTGTGAACTTAATCATGTCCTCAGTGATCTATCACTGTTATTAGAGCTTCTTGTGAGCTTATTTAGGCTAGAGGCAGAAAGTAAAATAACAAAGAATAACTGACGAAGGGAAAAATACTAACTAGGGTTTATTTATTTCCTTCTTTAGTTTGTTAATTAACTACTTGCATGAAAGAAAAGAGAGTTAGAAATGAAAGGATGATGATCTAATTAACCTCTTTTTCCATCTAATTGAAGCAGCAAGAATTAAGAAAATTTTTGAATTTCCCTTTAATGAGTAAGCAAACTAGGAACGGAACCTAGGGTTTATTACTCTCATAGGTGGTTGAAAGTCTTTAACCCTCATATACTATAGGTCTATCACAAGCTACAAGGGCTTAAAGGAAAAGAGTCAAACAAGAAGTAGAAAAGAAGGTTAGAGTCTAGACCATACTCTATGTACTTGTGTAGCACTTTTCACATTTTGAAAACAAGTCTAGATATGCTATCTCCTAATGAAATGAAAAATAGCAATAAACAAATTACACAACTAAAGATGAATTAGGAAAATGAAAGTATGCATGACCCGTATGCCCTTAGTTGTGAAGGTTATCTCCTCATCCAAAGATTTGCATTGAACTCCCTTTAAGTAGGAGAGATCGGATGACTAGATGTGAATAAGGGACCATGTCAACAACTCAATCAAACTAACCTAAGCAAAAAATGGAGGGTTAAGCTAAAAGGACAGGAAGAGAACAACTGTAGAAACCTCCAAATAGGTGGAGGGTTCATAGAGACAACAAACACCAGCAAGCCCACGAGAGGAAGGTGGAAGGAGATCATGAGATCATTGCAGAGTGTTCAAATTGACAATTTTGGTATTTCCAAGAGTGAGAATAGAGACCGTTGGATAGGCGGCTTTTTGAAAAGAGTCAAATCATAGATTTTGGCCGAATGTACATAGTCAAATGGGCCTAACCATAGGTAATTTCCAAAAAGCCCACTCTCTGTAATGCAGGAAAGTGTGGAAGCTGGAAACAGGCGTGGTTGTCTTAAAACAATCTACAATTTGGAGTGCATGCCTAGACCACTAAGTTATAGGAAATCTAATTAAGTGTGTGCCTCAAATAGTATGCTCTAATGGATTAGGGACGTTTGGGGGACTCAAAGGAGGTTCCTCAACTAATACCCTAACAAGTGCATGAGGCCCAAGGCAGATCCTAATAAAAAAGGGAGGGATCCAAGTGGGTTGGCCAAAGCACATGTTATAACTAGATATACAACCAAGGAAGGCCAAAGATGGATGGAGGACACACCAATGGCACTAGACATAAATTGAGAAACCATAATCACAAATATAGATCAAGATAAGGGACTCAAAAGGATGTTCTTCAACACATAAGAGCCATCATTGAAATGGATAGGAAGACCTCGATGTTATTCTAGGGTGAGCCATGTATAGTCAATGCACTATAAAATACCCACCTCGATGTCATTCTAGGGTGGGCCATGTATATTAAATGCATTATAAAATACCCACACATCAATATCCGGTGGGATAAGTATGTGGTAAGAGTGAAAAAGACAAATACTGCATAAAAGAACATGAAATATATCAGCAAATATGTTCAACATTCGATAAAGATCCAGACTATTTCTATCCCATTAGTACTTTGGTAGTACCTTTAAGTAGATTAATCATGGAATCCACACTTACCAATATTTCTACAAGATATGCTAACTATAAAGGATGGCCAACAAAAATGATATAATAATCCGGAACATGAAGCTACAAATAACTTCCACAGAGGCTTGAAAACCGATATAATAAACCTTTTCAAAAAATAAAAATAGGTTATATGTGCATGAACTTATGACCGATAATTGATATATTCAAGCTGTGAACCACTGCTAGACAGTAACCTAAAATCTTCCCAGTCTACCATAATCAGTTTAGAATCGTGGCCAAAAATTGTTGTTTTTAGTCTGTTGTTTAGCCTACTCCATGCAGTAGAAGTCATTCATCAGCTGGTATATCTAATGTTTGTTCTGCAGGAACTCGGAGATAATGATTGGCACATTGGTTTTATGGAACACATCTCACAAATTCTAGATTAATATTGACCTGTTTGCCTTTGGAATCGAAATAGGCAAAACAGGCATCACATTTGCAGATGGCTTTGTTTAAATTCATTCAAGTTTTTTCTTAAAACTTGTGAAATGTCTCTCCCAGAATTTTACTCATTAAATCTGGTTTAACTGCTTTCATTCAAAGCTTCATTTGTACCTGATAGTATGAAAAAACTGACCTTATCCTTCTTTACACGTCCATGCCTCAATGCTTGGTCGATAGATTTGCTTACAAGGGCAAATGCAGGAAATCGTTCATCGTCCTTGGCCTTCAAACTCCATGAAGTATCCATGATCCATTGCTGCAGATAAAAAACATATAATTGACCAATCATTTCACATATGCACAACAAATACTAATCTCTATCACAAACCTTGTTTGTGTTTGGGTTGTTTACAAAAACAGAGAGCAAAATTTAATCTCTACCATCAACCAAATTTGGGTCTGGCTCACACATACATACATATAAAAATCTAATCTCTCTCACCAAACTGATTTGGGTCTTGTTCAAAGAGAGAAAAAGTGATGTCACCAACTTGGCTTGGGTTTGATTCATTTGCTGGAGCCATGACAACACTGCCATTTCTACCAGCCAAGAAGAAATCAGGATTGGCTTCACAATATATCTTCACAATCTCTCCTTGAATAGGTTGTGGATACTGACTCCCATGAGGAGCTTGATATGGCTTCTGGGGCTCAGGGTGGTGGTGTCCAAATGGGTTATGCATTCTCTTAGACCTGCACACACAACATTAATAACCACCTCAAATCTCGGACAATTGAGACTTATAGGAATCTAAATTTAGCATTTTCTTGCTCACATTAGTGTAAATCTCCTTGACCACAATTTGGAATGCAGACAATACATTTGTATTATCCAGAGCCAAGGTCTCAATGAAGAACAACCCCTCTGATTCAGCAAGCTTCTTCCCATCTTCCAAAGGAACTTCCCTTATATGAGCTAAATCAGACTTATTCCCCTCAAGCATTTTCACGACATTGCCATCAATATGCACTGCTGCATAAAAATTTACATGAGTTTGAAAATGGCTTGCAACATCACATAGATGACAACCAAAAGCCAAAGCCAATTTCAAAGATGCTATATAAGGCATTACAATAGTAATTTCTTGCAATGCAAAAGCCAAAACCAGAGCCAATTTCAAAGATACTCTATAAGGCATTACTCAAAAACTGCTTGCAATGTTAGTATGAGAACTAAGGAAGATGCTATCACATCAAACCCAAAGATGATCCACAAGAGGCAGTTATACAAGAATTAAAAATGGCAATACTTGCACTGTAAAATTTAATTATCTTAAGTCTCTTGGTTCCTTCATCCTATTATAACAATTTTATATGTAAATAATATATTATTTTGTAAACATTTCCTTTGCCCGAGGCCAGAGTGGAGATTAGTCCATTATGAGCTTTTAAATAAAGAGACTGAGAACTATGTTGGGTTTAAACTTCAAATTTGAAGAAATACAAATCTTTTCAGGACATCAGGAGAAAAAAATCATGAAACAAACTAGGTGATGCAAACACTACACATTCATTGACAACTAGGATCATGGTATTCCCTTTAAACATCACTGTATTTATTTAGATTAACATCTTTTGCAATACTTGGAACACCACAACTTCAATGTAAGCATGAAAATTGTGTGTTTGCAGTCAAGATACAGTTGGATTTGATATCATCTGTCAGTGAGAAGTGGCACTTAGACACCAAATTTGCAACACAAGGGTATTTCCTAACAAATTCCCTGTGCAATTCGAGCAAAGAGTAGCTCCTTGCTACATTGGCAAGTCTCTAAAATCTACTTCGTGCACAAGTGTTTCTGTCCTTCAACCCATGTTCGTATTATCATTATATTCAAGATATGCAAAGGGATAAACAACATTGATACACCTGCACCCATAGCATGGGAATTCTGTGTTGATATCACATGATATTATAGCTACAATGAAAAGAAGACGAGTTGAAGGTTGTAACAAAAGTGACCTCAAAAATCATCGAGGTCACAACTACTGCCCCAGAGTACTAATGTTGTTGACATTGAGGTCTGCTTTATAGATACAACTGATAAAACTAGGCAAGAATTGACATCTTGATCCATGGAGAACAAAATCACTTCTAATCATAAATAGTCAATACCTGGATTGGGGGACTGGCTTGAAGGCAGACCTTGCATGACATATTGTGGATCCATGGGGCCTTTCCCTCCTTGAGCTTTCATATCTACTTCTCTGTAAAAATCTCCATTATGTTTAATCCCATTATTAAACATCATCATAAACTCAGAAGAATTAGCATTCGCCATTTTAGTACTGGAAAAAATGGAACTTGGTACTTTTGCACTTGCAAATGAAGTGCAACGCACAGTTCCTCTAAATTTATCTATAATTTTCACCCTTCTATACCCAATCTATTTATTTCTCAAATTTTGAAAATTGGCATTAGACGCTTTCCAGGATTCACCAATAGTTGAATGGGGAATTTCTATCTTTGAGGGAACCAAACCAACTGTCTGCATCCTTTAACGTAGATTTGCTAGGGATTAAACCTCCAGCCTATTTACTAGTAGTCTCTTGTTATCAATTGTGCAGCTCTGAACCTCCTATATCTCGATCCAGGTCTCCAGATCCTGCGGTTTTGCAGCTAGAACATACCAGTTTTGATCAATCTATGACCCAGGGTTTGGGTAATGGGGTTCACCTTGTTTTATATTTTAAATAACTCAGAATGTAGTTATTGAGTGCCAAATATAAATCAAATTTGAAAGGGTGAATTGAGAATTAATTTGAAATAGAGAATATAAAGAGAGGCTCCCAAGGTGAAAAGGAAAATGAAGTGTCCCAGACTCTAGTTCCCTACATTCTCATGCAATGGGGATGTAAGGTATTGATAACTGTTTGGGAAAGGTGGGAAAGAATAGCATTCTTACAACAATGTGGGTGGCATGCTCTGATCACAATATATTACTCTCTGTTTCTTTCACACACATAATCAATTTCTCCCTCTCAGAAACTCATCAATACATATGGAACTTATTTTATCTGGCTGATGAACTTTTTTCTTTTTCAGAAGTAGGAGGTAGTACCTGAGACATTAGAAGATTCAGAACTGGAATCCTCATTGGAGGGGAAATGATTTTGGTGAGAATTATTTAGTAGTATTAAAGCTTCCACATCCAATGGAATTTATGTTGGAACCTAAAACTACAGAGAGGAATCACGTGAAGAAAAAATCAGAGAGTTTCTGCACCAAATCCTTAATGATTGAAACTGTGAATTCTACATGCAAGGGACCTTAAACATCCTTATTGATCAAGTCTTCATCTAAATTAGTTTTTCAACTTTGATTCTAAGAAAATAGGTCCCATATACCAAGGGGGTCTCAACAGACCACAAAGAACCAACCAATCAACCAAATAAACCAATAAAAAAACATATTGTCAAATGCATATCAAATCCTTGGACAAATACCTCTGCAATCTAGAAATCAATAGTAATAAGAGAGATAAGACAGAAGGAAGCATAAACTATTCCAACAACACTTCTCTAAAAGAGAAATTGAAGGCTTCCAAGATGCTTACACAGGTGTAGGTTGAGACCGTGGTGTGAAAACATCCTAGTTGAAGAAGCCTTATACTCTACACTAGGCCTCTCAAACCCCACATTGTCAAGTGGAGGGTTGCAGGAGCTCACTTGTGCAAATCAACATATCAAAACATCCATGAAACTTGCTCAAAACACTTGAAAACAAGGTTTGAAAATTAGATCATAATAACATAATTTAGGACAGTAATGATGCAAGTCCTTTTTATCACAATATGAAGATAGTGTACAATATGGTAGCATTGCAAAAGATGGTGCACCAAGTCTTCCTGCTTTATCTCAAGTAAGAACTTCTCCAAAGCTTCCCAAGCACTGCCCAGAGCAATAACACTCTCTGCAAACTCTAATGAGCAATAATGCTTATCAAGGCATCCCACCAAGCTATACTGACCTTTCCATAACCTCAACAACGAGCTAGCATCACATGAACTATCCAACCCTTAGCTTAGATCCGCACTTGCATCTCACAAGCTTTACTCTTCACTTGCGACACATAAGGCAGGATTTCCAGTGCATGCCTCTCACAAGCACTTCCCTGTTACATGAGTAAATAAATGTTCTTCCGAGATCCTCCAATAGCCAACATCACACCATCACATCTCTAAGATGCAATACAAGTGATAACAAAAAAAATCTCCTCCCTTTATATATAATGAGGTGAGAGAGGCTAACAATAAAACATGGACTAAGTCCACAAGCAACACTATTGCTTAGTCAACAACAATGCCTCGAGTGGAGAGTTGCTTTAAGCATGAATGCCACATGGCACAATAGGGTTTCTACCATAGATGAAGATCTTCATCTAATCTCGATACAGTTAACGAAACAATTATTTTGAAATCATCTTGATTATTTTGTGGAACAGTACAGGTTTGTGCCAAGATTGGTCAATTTTCCCTAATTATTTCCCAATTATTGCTGATTTAATTTTTTCAGGACTTTTTGTCCATTATCTCAGAGTTGATGGATTACCTGCACTAACGTTCAAAGAAATTCGAAAGATCAAGTTTTGTTCTAGCTTTGGGTAGCTGATGAAATAATGATGATCTAGACACTAAATTCGCCGGTGAATGAGACTTTTTGTGTGTGAACTAAAGATTAGTATAATAATTTGAATCATATAATCATATAACAATTTGATTAAATACTGTTAAATAATGGTATTTAATAACTATAATTAGGTACAGTATTTGAATCATATAATCATATAACAATTAGGTCTGACCATTCTTCTCCAGTTCACGCATCCAGTTGAAGAAGCCTTATACTCTGCACTAGGCCTCTCAGACCCCACATTGTCAAGTAGAAGGTTGCAGGAGCTCACTTGTGCAAACGAACAAGCCAACACTGCAAGAACAAGTGAAGTTCACTCCAAAATTGCACTGAAATGACTTGTGATTACATAATTATATACATGAAACAATCTCCTTGGATGAAGCTTTGACTAAGCTAACCTGTGATATAAAGGACTTATTTTCATGTTCTCTCTGTAGCTAGAGAGGCAGGGGATGTGTCCTTATTTCCTCATGATAATGCAATTTTTATAAAGGAAAGCATTGAAGAAGAGGAGATTCATATTGTGGTATGTGGAGAAGGTGAAGCATGTAGCATTACTCATGTTATCCCTAAAGAACAACTGTATGGAGGATATTCTAGGGAGAATTCTGAAGTAATTCTAGAATATTTTTCAGATTTGGAAGGATAGGTTTTCATTTCAAATTCAAGCAATTTTCTTTCTTGCTTCCAGGAGTTGGTAACTTTTCTCCCCCCCCCTTGAATTTGCCTGAGAAGGTCTTGGTTTCATGGAATTCAGTCATTGTAGGATATGCAAACACTGGGGATGGGGAGAAGGCAATTGGTTATTTTGTTCGAATGTTGAGGGCAGGGATGAGGCCAGACTGGATCACTTTCACTAGTGCTCTTGGTGTTTGTGTTGGTATTGTAGATTTCATTGCCTTTTCTTTGTTCTAACACATCTCTTTTGCCACGGGTAGTGGAATGTGAGTGTAATGATTGCCTGCTATAAATTTCATATATATTATGGCAACAATGAGAATCTTTGAGGACAGACTACTAGTAGAGTTGTGATGTAAACATACGTTGTAGAAAGCCCTTTCATTCAAGTCTAGTCCTTCTTAGAAAATAGTCACCCTAAAAAAACATGGCCAACATTCATTGGGTTGCATCTGTTCTTGTTGTCAACAAAATCTTTCCTTTAAGGAACGCCTTGTTCAAAGTGAATGAGGCAAGAAGCAACGTCTTAAAGGAAATGCTTGCATCCCAAATTTTTTGCATCCTTTTGTGCTATTTATTTTTGTCATTATTTAGTGATTGATATTTTAGACCTCAAAAAAAGCATAAAAGAGGTTTTATATTTATATATATGTTGGATAATTTGCTAAGATTGAAATTTCGGTTTTGATGTTCTTTCATATTGTTTGACCAGATCAGTTCAAAATGGGCAAGTGAAGCAAATGGAAATATATCATGGACCTTGAGGTGCAAGACCTCAAAGGCAAAATGGCGTTCTCTAGTAAAGACTTGGTTTGGAAGGAAATAAATAGAAAAAACAATAGTATTGATCGAGTTGTTGTAATCCCATTACGACGAGTTGTTGACTTTATCAAAGGAAAGGAAGAAAATCCTATTGCTCCATGTAAATTCATAAGGAAAACAAAAAAAAAAAAAACCAAAAGAAAAGCTACTGCTGCATTGTAATATGATATGTGAGTATTTAAAATATATATTGTTTAGATCTTTTGAAACCGTGGTTATCTTTCTTTGTATGTACTAAAAATTTAAATTTTTGGTGTAGTTATCATTGTTCATTTGGCCCAAAGGACAAAAGAGGAAATATTTCAGCTAAATGAAGGACCTCATTTGTGCAGAAGAGGGGTTGCCAATGCCACTTTATTATGAAAGTTATGCATGAAATTCCTGATAGAGCAATATTAACTTTCAATATGTATGAACATGAAGATGGGGAAGGTTGGGCTTGTCATGGTTAATGTGACACTTCAGGTGAGACCAGGGCCTTGCATCGGCCAAAGCTTTCAAGGGACATTGTTGCATATGTAGAGAGTTGTTTCTTTTTGGGAGTTCCTATTGATGTAGTGTATAGAACCCACATTAAGAGACATGTTGACATCGATGTGGTAGCTCGAGATAGAGATTTCTTCTTATGCAGGAAAGATATTGTAAATATCTATAATAGGTTGGCGAAGGGAAATTATCAACTTTACAAAAGGGATGAAATGAGTGTAAACCTTTGGTATCAAAAGCATCGGGAAGATTTTTCTTTTACCAACAGCCCAATGGTGTGGAGGTCCCTTTTATAATAGGGATTCAAACAAAGTGGATGTTGGAGACAATGGTCAAGCTATCATACAATAGCTTAATAGGCATGGATTCAACATTTAACACAAATAAATACAAGGTAAGTCAGATGTCAATGATTTATTGAATATATTTTTTTTAAGTTGTATACATTCAGAATGATTAGTAACTTGTATTTGAATTTATGTAATGTTGAAAATGACAGTATCAATTGTATACACTCGTGGAATTTGATGAACAACAAAGAGGGGTGGCTATTGCATGGGTCATAGCATCACGAAACACATCAGATGATATTGCAATATGGCTAGATCACCTCATGCGCAAGTGTTTCCAAACCCGTCCTGATTGGAAAGTCAATGCTTTCATTGTTGATGATGCATTGGCTGAAATCAATGCCTTGAGCTAACTTTAACATTGTCATGATATAACCAAACTTGCATTTTTTCTAAAAATACCACACTAAAATGCATTGAATATGGCAGGAGGATCATAGGTTGTGATGTGATCTTATGTGTTTGGCATGTATGGAGGGCTTGGTTGAAAATTGTTAATCGGTTGGCCACTAGTTCCATAAAAGCCAAGGAGATGTTTAGTGAGTTAGGTTTCATCATGAAACACACTCTCAATTATGAGGTGGAAGATGCAATCAATCAATTTTTTATCAAGTTTGCAGATGAAGAGAAGTTCTTAGACTATTTCAATAAGAATTGGGTCATTGGAGATAAGATTCGTAAGTAAACATTATTTTTCGTATTATATGCATTTTTTTCTTTTATAAAGGTGATATAGTGAGACTGACATCGTTCTATTTGTAATTAGGTATGTGGGTGAAAGGTTTTTAGGAGTTTCCTCATGCAAATCAGGAGACCAACAATGTTGTTGAGTCATACCATTGTTACCTAAAAACAACATTTCTATCTGATAGAAGGAAAAAAATGTGCCCGGATGATGGATTGGTTATTGCATATGCTACTAACAATGGTTGAACCTTGTTATCAGTTCAAGGAAATCCTAAGAGAAGAAGGGTTTCTAAACAACTACAAGAGAGAAAAGCAGCTAGAATCATCAGTGGAATGAGCAAGAAAAATTATGGATACTGATTGTTTTCCTCATGAGAGCATAACCCATGCTTATTGGGTGAGAAGTCAGACAAATCGAGGTAAAAAATACCTTGTCACCTAGTATCGTAACGATTTTATAACGTGTGAATGTCCATGGTCTATCCGTGGAAACATTTGTAAGCATGCCATAAAGGTTAATTGGTTGTATTTCCACTCAGATAATTGAAATCCATTGCTTCATCAGCATGCAGAGGATAACATATGCAATGACCCACCTGAGATTAATATAGAGCCTCAAAACCATGATGCAGATGTCGATGCTACTCTTATGGCCACAAATGTTGTTGATGTAGATGCTGAGGCACTTCATTTGGCAATGGAGGAGTTGTTTAGCTATACACATCTCATTTTAGGTAATCCTCCTACTACTTTGATGAAGACAATCTAGTTGACTGGTATGCTTAAAAAAATGTTGGATGAAGCCAATAGTTTGCATGTTATTGATTTAGTAGCATCTTCCCCCGTTGGATTTACAAGAATCACAAGTATGGTCACGTATAAGCCATTTATTTTGGAATCCTCTTTGTTGGAGTTGTTCCAAATCCTTATCAACGCTTTATTTCAAGATTGTACAAGATGAGTATGTTGTGTAGGCAAGGCCAATTGTATCATTGAAAATTTATAGTAGTGTACTTTTTATGTACAATCTGAGTTTGAGGACGGTAAAGCAAGTTTATGTTGCTTTTGATTTCCAAGATGGACTCATGTTTGTCTCCAATATTTTAACTTCAAGATGAAGTTCTTTTTGAGCGGTGAAAAGTTGAGATTAAAGATAATGTCCAGATTCCACTCATCAATATTTTTTTCATGCATCAGTGATAAGAATGTTGGCTCAATTCTTAACAGGATAGTAGGTCTTCATGAAGAAGATAGGTGAAGTGCCTTGATTGGAGCTTGAAGGACACCAATTGAAAAGTAAGCATTTTGGATTGAGTTATTAGGTGTTTTTGAGTTTTAGACTCATTCTTTTGACTAGAGAAGTAAACTTTTGGAGACCAAAAGTTCCTAGTGGGGAGATGTGATCAAGAGATCAAATTTTAACTCAAAACTAAAAGTGCCCATAAAGTCTTTAAACTGGTTTCAATTCAAAGTGCTCATCGTTCTAAATTCAACAACACTCGATTCACCTCAATCTGACACCGTATGATCAAGTTATCGTGTGTTGACCATTTGGCCCAACAACTAAAATTTTAGTAGGTGTGTTCACTGGCCAATTGACTGGGTGATCATATGGTGAGTTAGCATGGTTATTGTGTAGGTTTGAGCCAATCATAGGCTACCAAGTGTCATCCTCTGGTTCGTTGGTAGCTAGTCGATTTTGATTGGTTGTGGTGTTTCTACTTGGACCAGTGAAATGGTGCCACGTGGCCCAGTCATGGGCTGCCATGTAGCACCTTGATGGCATGTTAAAATTTTTTCATGGTAGGATGAGGTCTAGGAGGTTTGAGCCCCTAACCTCATGGACATCAACGCAAGGCTTTACCAACAAGTTACATAGTGAGTCTTATTAACCTAATGGTCGGACTTGTATTTAAAGTTTAATGCGACGCTACTTGGGAGGAGGGTTGAGGCTGTCAGCCCTAGTCACTGCTCTACCACAAGAATTTTGGCACAAAAGAAAGGGGGGATAACCCTTGAACCCCGACCCCTAGTAAATTTACACCCACGTGACCAACAAGGTAAAGGAGCAGAGCGCTAGTGGAGAAGGGCTTGACCCTAGCCCCAGCTCATGGCCATATCCCATAGCAAAGGACCAAGGTGCATAGAGAAAGGTGCTAATTGGAGGTTTCTTATGAAAGGGGGCCAACCCAAGGCATTATGAACACCCATGTGACTGACACGCAATAGTTTTGTGGCTTGGCGAGAGGGGTGGGCGGTTAGCCAAGCCCTTGATCCCGTGGCACCCTACATTACCAAACGCCTGTTTTTTAAGGGCTAGGCTGGTGGGGGTGGACATTAAGGCCCAACCCATGGCCCTATGTGGCCACATGATCTAATTTTTCACAATAAGGGGTTATTGGGTAACTTAAGTTTCCTATGACATGAATCGGCAGAGGGAAAAAATGTTGCTTCATTAGTGAAAAATAGGGCATATTTGTAGGACAATTAGACTGTTGGTCTTATTTGTAGGGCAGTTAACAATAAAACTCATGGGAGAGCTTGGAGAGCAAGATGTTTTGATTTTTTGACCAAATTGAGCTCAAGAAGAGTCTAGATGGGGGTTTTTGGATCTTTTAGATCCAATTTTTACCTCTATTTTCTAATTTGAACACATCTAAGGAGTCCTTTGCAGGTTTAAGACCAAGGGTGTGTGGATCAATCAGGTTTTTAAAGCAGCTCTGGAAGGCCTTCTAGGGGTTTTCTCACCTTCAGAAGCCTACTACAATATTTTTTACTTGAAGGGTTCAGCTCATGTTTACTTTTCTCTTTATGTCATGTTGAGGGAAGTTTTTTATGTGCTTCAATGAGGAATTGAAGTGCTTACATGCTCATTTTAGCTCATTTATGTTGGAGTATGGGTTCTTTGTAGGAGATGTCTTGTGTTGTTGCTTTATGTCAAAGTTCTTTGCAGTAGAACATTATCTTTTAGGGGTAATAGCCACATGTTTCCATCAACAAACTTTATGTACTCCACTTAATACTGAAAATATGGAGCAGTCTAGCTATGTTGGCAGGCCAAGAGATGTAGCCCAAGAGGGGTGAACTCCATTAACAAATATTTTTCTACTCTCTTCATTATTCCTATATGAGTTATGTGCTATCATGTTACTTATGATAAGTTTACATTTTAAGACTAACTCATGATTTGAAAAGGCATTGGAAAAACTTGTTTTGTGACAAGACCCATTTTACCTTGCAAAGCCTCAGAACAATCCGATTTTATTTTGTTTGATTGTGGAGAAGAGGGATTTGAACACCTCAATTTTCGAATCAATGACATGCATAAAAACACTTATACCATGATGCATCTCAAATTGCGAGATTAAAGAAAATTCACAAAAATGATCTAAAACACAACTTCATTTTAAAGCTATATATATATATATATATATATATATATATATTATATATATAATATATATATATAATAGATATAGTGTGGGTGTGAATCTCTCTCTCTCTCTCTCTCTCTATATATATATAATATATTATATTCTTTACTATAAAGATTCACACCCACACCATGGGCCAATACCATGGTTATCAATACCACTTGTTGAATATGAGATGTGTTGATATGAATATTTTTTTTAATAAATGATTTGAGATAAATTAATTAAAAGGGCATAATTAACTTGGATATAAATCTTTAATTCTTGATTTGTGAATACTACGAATGTTTTGGAATATTTTGGCATATTCCATGGTGGGTATATCTCTTCCATCCACATAATAATATTCCATCGAGGCTAAATATCTATTATCCACATAATAATTATTGATAATTAAGTTAAAATTGTGGAAAGTCTATTTGAAATAGACATACCCATGGATGAAATTAAATTTATATAGGAAAATAAAGTAATTAAAATTAAAAAAAAATAATTGTAATTGTTTTCACCTTTTAATATGAGAGAAAAGGGTAATTCCTTCCTTACTCAATATGGAATTTACACATGGATTTTTAAATTTAATATCCCATGCAGATAACTTATTTTTTCAATTTAAGGAGGATGAGGATTCTCTAGGGAATATGCTCAACATACACTTGGTTTGAATCCTTATCAAGGGTTGTAGTGTGTTAGAAAGTTTGTTAGGTTGCATTGACTTTTAATAAATTTAAAAGATTTGATGTCCAAAGGCCCACAAATTTCTTAGAGATTTTCAAAGCATACCAAATTTTAGAAAAAATTCCTTATATCTTGGCTGTAAAGGATAGAAACTCTTCAACACTTTTGTTTTTTATCAACACCTCGATTCTTAAAATCAAAGTTAATAATAATATTTTTGTTAGAGTAGTTAATAATAATATTTTTCTTGCAATAGTTGATTGTAATATTTTGGTTACAATAGTTTTTTTTGTTATATTATCAATGGTAGATACAAATGAAGCCTTGGGCTATATGAACATCATTAACATTTTTAATGTGTTTTTTTCTAGTTAAGATATCATTATTTAAATTTATAACTCCAATTAGATTTTAAACAAAATTGACTTAAAATGGTTGAAAAGATGAACAAAATGTAAAATAGTAAGACTAAATGGAAATCCACATTATTTATTGTATATTTGTTAATATATTTTTAAGTATAGCTCAATATTACTTAATTATGTATATTAAAATATTTTATTTATAATCCACTAAAGTTTTTTAGTTATTAATAATAATATTTTTTATATGCCACATATTAATTTTATATCAAGAATCAAATGAATTACTCATCTCTTTGTTATTATTCTTATTACAAAGTAATTGATTTTTTTTTTACCTACAATTAGTTCTTCTCTTTAAGCATTAAAATATGTTATTGTTACTAACATTATTTTATTTTTATTTTTTATATGGAATTAATATTGTAATAAATTAGTTTACATAGATATTCAATATGCATTGAAATATTATTAAAAGGTACCAGAACTATACATCTTATTTATACAAAAAGGTGAAAATATAAATAGTTTTTTTTTTACTTACTTTATCTCTTTAAATTTGATATTTTATTTATGGTGAAGAGTGAGAGTAAAATATTTTTACCGCATATCAATAAGGAACTGAGGAACACCATGAGAGTGACATTCTTGATTTTTTATAATACTTTAAATAAAAGTAATTAAACATGTATATTGATTTTTGTTTTTTTATTATAATTAATGGTGTTTGTTTATCTATAAAATATTTAATTCTTACTTTAAAAGAGATACATGTCAACTCAAGGTTGAGCATTGAAGTAATTACACTTCTCCCTTATACTTGGTTGTAAAATACACCTCTTGGCACAATAACCAAAAACTATTTTAATCTATAAACGTAATATTTCAATGTTTATATAAGGCATAATTTTGTATCAGCTTTATATAAAAATATAAAGTAATTGAAATTTAAAAAGTTCTTATATTTTTACTTTTGAGAGAGATGAAATTTTTAATTCTCAATATCCATTTGATATATAGCTTTAAGAAGTATTAAAAAATGTAGATTATATATGTGTGTGTGAGAGCTAGAGAGATGTTTCTTATAATATTGATGGATGCTTTCTAATTTAGCCTATGAAAGAGATTTATATGACGATGATGTGAAATTTCTTTTATCAATAAGTATTCTATTTAAAGTATAAGAAGAATTTGTAGTTTCAGCGATGGCTAATATAATTTTTAATTAACATTTAAAAAAAAGTATATTAATAATAGAAAAAATAGATTAAATATAGATATATATAAATTTTAAAAATAAATAATATTATTTATAATAATATGATTGAAAATCATCTTATGAAACATAAAGTACAAAAATGACCAATTCACAATAATTACAAATTGATGCGAAATAATTTATAATTAATTCGTTTTAATTATTAATTACATAATTCGATATTTTATTAAAAATTAAAAATTATTTATTTATTACATAATAATTAATATAAAATAATATTATTATTCTTAATAAAATGATCGAGAAGAACGAGTTGAACCAGGAATAAGAACAAGGGTCCAAATGGCTTTGACCAACAACAAAGAAATAGGAAAAACAGCCATAGTTTATCTACTCTACTGATTTAAGCATATTTTAGGTGAAGTTTAAGTGGAAGAGACGACGATTGCGTTTGAATGCACCAAAATCAGCGACAAATAAAAACATTGCGTGTGAGTGGAGCACCAAAATCAACGACAAATAAAATCGAAATTCATGTATTTTTGTAATGTCACTGTCTACTTTAATCACTTGACTATGTGAATTCAACTTTTGAAATTTTTTTGTCATTGGGCTCTTTAAAATGGTTTCATGTTAAATCATATTTCTTATTAACAAATTTTTTAAAAATAATAATTATTATGACCATATAATTAATCTTTGATATTTTTTTTGTCTTTGATCTTTTTATCATGATTTTATGTTAAATCATATTATTCCAATATCAAATTTTAAAATAGTAATCACTTGACTATATGAATTCAACTTTTGAAATTTTTGTCTCTCTTTTTAATGTGATTTTATATTAAATCATATTATAACAAAATCAATTTTTTTTGGGTACTTGGTCTCTTTAATATGATTTTATGTTAAATCACATTATCTCACTATCAAATTTAAAAATAATAACCACTCAACTCTATGAATTCAACTTTTGAAATTTTTGTCCTTTCATTTCTTTAATATGATTTTATGTTAAATCATAATATCCCATATCAATTTAAAAATAATAATCACTTGACTTTGACTCTAGGAATTAATATGATTTCATGTTAAATCATATTATTCCAATATCAACTTAAAAATAATAATCACTTGACTTTGACTCTAGGAATTAATATGATTTCATGTTAAATCATATTATTCCAATATCAAATTTGAAAATAATAATCACTTGACCCTATGAATTCAACTTTTAATTTTTTTTATGTTCCTTCGTCTCAGTGGAAAGAACACGTTAATGAAAAGACGTGTTTGAATGGAAATGATGGTATCTTTTATATGCCGTGTCTACTTAATCACACGTGGATGAAGAGAGTAAGACTGTGTTTGAATGGAAATGATGGTATCTTTTATATGCCGTGTCTACTTAATCACTAAAGGATACGATGTGATTTGAAATATTAAAATTTTAAATTTTAATCATTTCTCCTTTTAAAATGATTTCAATTCCGAAATAGAAAATAGCTTTGTTTTACATGAAAAACAAAAGTGGGAACATAGCATTAG